>CABHPQ010166197.1:0-32077 GCA_902168405.1 Peromyscus aztecus
GACCACAGGTGAGGAGACCATGAGTTGACAGCATGTGGGAAGAGAGGATTGACCTACCCTCTGGAGGCTCTTAAGGGAATGAGGACCTGAGAGGAGTCTCAGTGTTTGTAGAGAAGACAAAGGGTAGGCCAGAGGCTCAGCAGCAGGTAACTTCTTCTTTTTTTGTTTTTTTTTTTTTGGAGACAGGGTTTCTCTGTGTAGCTTTGCACCTCTCCTGGAGCTCACTTAGTAGCCCAGGCTGGCCTCGACCTCACAGAGATCCGCCTGGATCTGCCTCCCGAGTGCTGGGATTAAAGGCGTGCACCACCAACGCCCAGCCATAACTTATTCTTATCCTTGGTGAATCTGAAAAAGTAAGGGGGGCAGGGGATTGTTCTTACCCAAGTTTAATCAGCATGATGATAATAACTGAACACTGATGTCCCTCACCTTGGCATCCTAATGAACAATAATCAAGCTTGTATTGATCAGTGACATGGCTCACTAGATACAAGCACTTGCTTCAATGTCTGACATGCT
Organism: Peromyscus aztecus; assembly: GCA_902168405.1. Taxonomy (NCBI): domain Eukaryota; kingdom Metazoa; phylum Chordata; class Mammalia; order Rodentia; family Cricetidae; genus Peromyscus; species Peromyscus aztecus. Next base: position 520 of record CABHPQ010166197.1, read on the forward strand.
GAGACTAATGAACACAAGTCCTCTGACGTTTACCTAGGTACTGTATCCTGCACTCACTTCCATATCCTGAGTCACGACCTTGAACACAAACTCACAGACAAATACAAATGAGTGTAAAAAAATCAAAGCAAATGGAAACATTCAACTCTGTATTCCCAAACCTATGAATTTCTTAAACATTCATGGGCATACATGGGATATTATTCATTCATTTGTTGTCCACACATATCTGAGTTTTTCTAGGCACCATTTCTTTAAAAAACCACAAGATGAATCCAGGTTCTTACTATTCCCTAGTCCTAGTGGACTGGAAGTAAAGAATTTAAAAGGTGAAGTCAGATATTGACTAGATCAACAAGAAGAAAGAACATAAGGGTCAGAGAGTCCATTGTCAAGGTCTATAGAGAAGAGGTCGGGGAGACATGTTCCCAACACCAATCTACACTGGTGTGAGCAGTAGCTTGAGGCTTTAAGCTGGTGTCATGTTGACACTGAGCAGAGAGTGCCATGCAGAGGAAATGACATGTGCAAGAACACTGAAGACATGGAAATCAGTAAATGACAGGAAGTCTCCCACCCACACACCCAAACTAAGCTATGGACACATCCACTCATGACATGGGGCCTCATCTTAGCCAAAAAAAAGGTCCAACTATTGATCAATCTTTCTTCCCTTCCAGCCTCTCTTTTGAACTGTGGGCGTCATAACACCTCTGCCCAGCCCTCTATTGAATCAGTGCCACCCAGAGTTACAAAAGGGTCAAGTGTTCTTCTAATGGTTCACAATCTCCCAGAGAATCTTCGAGCCCTTTTCTGGTATAAAGGAATTAATGTGTTCAAGAACCATGAGGTTGGCCGACACATAATGGCCAAGAATTCAAGTGTGCCAGGCCCTGCACACAGTGGTCGAGAGACAGTGTACAGCAATGGATCCTTGGTTCTCCACAATGTCACCTGGAAGGACACTGGATTCTACACCCTATTAACTCTGACAACAGATTTGGCAGCTGAAGTAGCTCATGTGCAGCTCCAATTGGACAGTAAGTGATTCTCAAGATCATTCAGTCCTAGGTTGTGTGTGGACACACAGAAATCTCTTGCTTGGCCTCTGCATACCTCTACTCTGAACTGTGTCCCCATTTTGGTGTTTAGCACTTAGTGCAGGACACACATACTAGAGACAAATGACTATAGATCAGACTCCTGCCCTGACCCCATCCTCAGAAAGGTGTGTGTGTGTGTGTGTGTGTGTGATGAGAAATGGTAAGTCTGTGCAAGTAGCATTAGACTCAATCTTATCTTTTGGGGTTCTCACCATGTATATGGTTCAGACAGACATCGTGTTGTCATCAGGCAGATGTTGGCATTCTCACAGAGATGTGAGTACCAGGAAGCCCTCTTTTCAGATTTCTGTCTGAAGACTGACTACAAGTGATCCTGGGGACACTTACTTCCTCATGTACCAGGTTTAGACTCTTACTTCCTTATGGAGCTGACAGGGAATAATGGTTTTCGTCCATCTACCTCATAGCATTTGAAACCAATTAGTGCATTGTCATGAGAGCCACATTCAAGGTGTGTCAACTGGTTACCTCCTTCTGAGATTCAGCATGGAGAGCAGGGCTGGACATGTGCTCAGGCCAGCAGTCAACTGTCCTCATGGACTTATGAGACTTCACAGGAAGGTCAGGGTCCCCAAGGTGAAGAAGAGAGGACACAGATGCACCTGGCAAGTGCTTGTCCTCTGGGGTCTAGAGTAGGGAATTCCCTCAGGCAGCCAAATAGTGACAGGCTTTGCTGGTCTTGCCAGCTCCCAGACATGAACTCCAGTCATCCTATCAATCTCCAGGGGGTGATATTAGCTCACAGTCAAACTCTAAGATGCTGCTTTCCTGGAGAAGATGAAAGAAACTTGTGTGATTTCCATTTCTGTCACTACAGACCTAAGGTCCATCCCACAATGCCATTCTGAGAACAGTACTATGCTAGGGGATAATGTTCAGCCTCATTCCTTCTAGCATCTTCCTTAGGGAAAGAGAGGGTGACCACAGGGAATTATCAAGCAAAGGATAGAGACATCCCTAAATTGTTAGGGTGGACATGGGTAGACCTGAACTATACCTTAGCCAACAAGAAAGAGGCTGGAATTCATGTTTCCATTTGACACACTCCACAGCAGAGTGAGTCAACAGCTGTCCAAGACATAGGTGACCTCCACACACAGGACATGGATTTCCTGATATAATTCTTCCTGGATATTTGTCCTGGTTGAGACCCTGAAATGGTGACCCTAGTCATAAGGGATGAGTGTCCTTCCCCTGGCATCACTCAGATGGTCCCTTTCCAGCTCTCCCAGACATCCATTGCCTTCTAGTTGAGAGCTAATTCAACCTTCCCAGAGCATTGAGGATATGAGGACAACTGGGTTGACAGAAGAGTTTCTGTGTCACAAAGAATGCATAGGGAAGACTAAGTCGCGCCCCCCCCTCCACCTTCGGTGCTACAGAGCCAAGGCCAGGACACAGCAGAGGTCAGCCCTGGGGTGAGCGATTACACTTTGGAGCACAGGGATGATTACTGACCTGTTGCTCACTGTGTGGTCTGAGGACTGAAACATAACTAAGGAGATTGGGGAAGAGAATCACCAAGCAGTTCCATGGGAGGAGACAGCAGTGCTTTGGAGAAGGGACCACCCACAGCCCATGTGACTCTGGGAGGGGCTTCTGCCTTATAGCAGGCTCAGGTCTAGGGAGGCGTGACAGCAGAGGTGACTTCAGGACAGCAGAGCTGACTCCTGGCACGGCAGAGCTGACTCTGGGACAGTGCAGTTGCCTCTGGGAAGGAGAAGTGACTCCAGGACAGTGGAGTGTGGTGGCAGTGCTGGATCCCTTGGAGACACTCCCTGTTCCAGGGATCAAGATCCCTACCTTGTTCAAGGGGCACTATGGACAAGGGCTCGTCTCCTAAATGAAGAGAGAATTCTCTGACAGTGTGGGGGAGTGGGGAGCTCAGGTCCTGGCTGGAGTCCACAAGGAGGACAAGAGTCTGAAGGAGAATCAAGGTGTCTTCTTTCCCCCTTAGTGGAGATGACACAGACATGCACAGAGGTTCAGCAGCAGGAAGTTCTCAGTGAACAGGAAATGGTAAAGGGTAGGGATGAAAGCCAGATTGTTCTCTGTTCAATGGTAATCCCATTGGCTACTGTATTCTGAAGACTGATGTTCCCAACTATGACAGGGTGACACAGAAAAGAATCTGATCTGGGTGGGTCAGTGAGGTGTTTCAGTGAGTGAAGCCAAACTGTACCAGGCCCAATGACCTGCGTTTAATCCTCAGCTCCAATGTGGTAGATGGAAGAACCTTTTTTACTCCTCAAAAATATCCTCTTCCCCACATATAAGTACTGCGGCATGCACTTGACCATATACACATCTATGTTGGAATACACGTGTTCACACCTACATGCATTCATGCACACAGGCAGAGGATCACACACACATGAAAATGAAGTATATGTAAAAAAATAAATTAAACTGGAATATCCATTAGCCACAAAGCTAAGAGTTTCTTTCATTAAAAAAAAAAAAAAACCTGGACATGCTGGACATTGGAATGTTGGTTATTTATTCTCATGTTCATTCATTCATTCATTCATTCTCCCCAGGTGTCAGAATCTTTTCAAGGTATTGTGCCTTCCAAAAAATGAGATTAGTCCTGATCTTCACAAAACCCTATTAAATGTACTTGAAGTCAGGTGTTGAGTGGAACCACAAGAGGAAAGAACATAAAGAACAGAAAGCCAGAGATGTCAGTTGTCAAGGTCTTAGGGAAGCAAGCCAGGACGTCATCCCCCCAACAGCAATCTACAGTGAATGTCAGCAGTGGTCTGAGGGCAGAGATTCAGGACCCTGTTGACAACAGAGCAGATAGTGCCATATAGAGAAAATGTCACGTGCAGGGACACTGAATGCATAGAGGTCATGTGCTGACCTTCACCCAGTAGGACAGGAAGTCACTCACACACCTAGGCTAAGTAATGGACACATCTGTGCAGGACACAGGGAACAAATTAGGCAAATACAAAAGTTCCACTACTAATGGATCTTTCTTCCCTCTAGCCTCCCATTGTGGAGACCATCCTACCTCTGCCCGACTCACTATTAAATCAATTCCACCTAACATTGCTAAACGTGGAAGTGTTCTTCTAGAGGTTCACCATCTCCCAGAGAATCTTCGAGGCATTTTTTGGTACAAAGGAGATCGTGTGTCCCAGAGCCGTGAGATTGCCAAACATATAATAGCCACAAATTCAAGTGTGCTGGGTCCTGCACACAGTGGCAGAGAGACACTGTACAGCAATGGATCCCTGCTGCTCCATATTGCCTCCTATAAAGATGCCGGATGGTACACTCTCCTAACTGTAACAACAGATATGAGACCTGAAATAGTGCATATTCATCTCCAGTTGGACAGTAAGTGATTCTTTGTGATTATTCAGTGTCCTGTGGGGCTTAAACACACACCACAGTCTTTTCTGGCCTGTGTATAGTGTTACTATGTTGGTGGTTGAGCACTTAGTGGAGAACACACATGATGGAGACAAATAGATCACAAATAGATCAGTCATCATCTGACTCACCCGTGTATCAAGAAAGTCCTTGGCACAAAAGTAACTCAGTCAAAGATGTCAGAATATGTTCAGTTTCGTGGGGATCTCAATGCAAATTTCATTATAAAAGACCCTGAAGGCATTAATCAAGGGATGATTGAGGAAAACTCGGCGTCTTAACAGAGAGGTGAGCACTAGGAAGCTCCGGCCACACTCCTCTTTCCTAGCCTCAACTACTAGTGATCATAGCACTTGCCAGGGCTAGAATATTAATGCCTAGGAGAGCTAAATGGGAGTAATGGTTTTTTGGCTGCCCATGTCTAACTGGGATATTTATTTTCCCAAATATGAATTTCATAAATAAAATCTAGGACCTGTTGCAGAGACCATGGAGGAGTGATGCCTATTAGTTCGTTCTTGATTGCTTGCTCAGCCAGGTCTCTTATAGCACCCTGGACCCTGAGTATAGGAGTCAAACTGCTTTATGTAGGCTGGACCTTGCCACAACTACCACCAGTATAAACACTGGACTCTAGACTTCCAACAGACCCATATGGTGGTGGCATTTTCAATTGAGCCCCCCTCATTCAAATCAACTGTAGCTTGTGTGAAGTTGACATAAATCCAGCCATCCTAGTCTCTAAGTCTTTCCTAATACCTGAGCCAGCAATGATATCAGACTTCTCCTGGACCCCACTCAGTCCTAGACTTATGGGCTTCAGGGCAGAGCAGCAAGGACATCTAGAAGGTGAAGTCAGGGGTTGACTGGAACCACAAAGGAAACTGAGGGAAAAAAAAAAAACAAGAATGAAGATGTGGGGTCTGTGGAGAAAAAGTTCAGAGGAGGCATAATCTCAACTTCAGTGTGCTAGGTGTGCACAGTGCCTGACTGAGGGCAGTGAGGGGCAGCCATGGAGACCCCAGGAGGGAGTTCCTTGTAGAGGAGATGACATATTCCGGGGCACTGAGGGATTAGTGGTCATGTTGTTGACACCCATCAGGTGGGTTAGAAGCACCCACACCTGCATCTTCAGGGTGAGTGATGAATCCACCTGCCTAGGATGAAGGTTGCCATCTTTCCACCAAACAGTGATCTTTGTGATAACTGTTTTTCTTCTGTGTTTCAGCCTCCCTTTCTACTTTCCACAAGGATGTCACTTCTGCCCAACTCACCATAGAACAGGTGCCACGGGATGCTGCTAAAGGGGAAAGCATTCTCCTCCTTGTTCATAATCTGCCAGAAGATCTGCAAACCTTTTCCTGGTACAAATCAATATATAGCACCCACCGTTTTCAAATCGCAGAATACAGCAGCGTCACAAATTCTATCACCCAGGGGCATGCCCACAGCAGTAGAACAATAGTGTACAGCAATGGATCCCTGCTCCTCCAGAATGTAACAGAGAAAGATGCAGGATTCTACACACTACAAACTTTAAACAGAGATTTCAAAACTGAAAAAATACACGTAGAGCTCCATGTTCACCGTAAGTGATTCTCTATGGCCTCTAGCTACTGGGTGTGGCTTATCCTACTTCGTACACTGGGCTGTTAGGACTGAGCTGTGCCTGGCTTCTCCCCCTCTGCACTATGTCCCCCCCACTGGGGTTTAGGCCCTCACTGCAGGACACACATAGTTTGGAAAAACTGTAATGTATCAGAACCCCTCACCTGTCTTTACCTGCAGAGTGGAATATCTCTGCTGTGTAAACTCAACCCCAGGGTTTTAGCTTCAGTACAGACCCTTGGAGCTGTCACCATGCACATGATTCCTGAAAGGATCTGTGAGGGTCAAGCAATCCCTGGCTGAGGAAGTCATGGGATCCTCACACAGGGCTCTGGGAAGCCCTGGCTGCAAATCTATGTCCCTGGATAGACTCCAGATAACACTTGGGAGCTTTTTGTCACTTATTGAACTTATCTTCCATTTAGATCTGACAGGGAACAGGGCTTTATTGGTATGTAGAAACAGCAAGTGCATGGTCATGAGAGGTATGGTTAGGCTAGGTCCCCTGGATTATCTTCACCAGAGACCACATGTGGAGAGTATAGCTGGTCAGGTGGCCAGGACATTAACTAGCTGTCCTGATGAAATCATAAGACCTCACAGGAAGATCAGGGTCCTAAAGGGGAGTAAAAAGTCCTCCTAGCAAGTGATTTTCCTCTGATGTACATCATTTGAATTCTTTCCAGCAGGTAAATAGTAAGAGGTGCTTATCTGGACATCTCCAAGACATCTGTGCATTTCCTCTAGTTACCACTAGGTGGCTATAGGACACAGAATCAACATGTAGAAAAGTATATCCTGGAACCAGGAGATTAACTGTAGCCTAGATTCCATCCTCCTCCTTTACAGACCTGGAGGTCACTGACAGCCTTCTTAGACCTACTGGTTCCTTCCTGTGTTTTAAGCATACTTCTCTGCCAGAGAATCCTGTTTTACCACCCCTCAACTTACTGCCACATCCCTTGAGGACTACACCTAGACAGAGGTCAGCTGCATCCAAGGAAGGACACAGAGAGACCCAAGGCATAGCTCAGCCTTCATAGAAAGATTAAGGGTCCCTATGAACTCTCCCTAGGATGATAGATCCACTGCCCTCTCTGCAGAACTCAGGTCACCTCCTGCTTCACATCCTCATGATTCTCCTATTGGGCTTCATGACAATGTGCCCTGACCGTTTATTCCATTAAGAATGGTTCTGTACTTTGTCCAGGCATGAGTCAGATGGTTCTTTTCTAGTACTCACATACATCTCTGTCACCTTCCTGCAGGGAGTAAATCCCACCTTCTCAGAGCATTGAGAACACAGGGCAGTGTTGCTTAAGTTTTCCTGCCTGGCCCATGGTCAGGATAAATCTCTCTCACCTGCCAGTCCCACAGCCGCTCAGACACAACCAAGTAAACACAGAGACTTACATTGCTTACAAACTGTATGGCCGTGGCAGGCTTCTTGCTAACTGTCCTTATATCTTATATCAATCCATTTCTATAAATCTATACCTTGCCACATGGCTCGTGGCTTACCGGCATCTTTACATGCTGCTTGTCTTGGCGGTGGCTGGCAGGCAGTCCGAGACTCCCTCTGCCTTCCTGTTCTTTTTATTCTCTCTGTTAGTCCCGCCTATACTTCCTGCCTAGCCACTGGCCAATCAGTGTTTTATTAGTAACACATTTGCCATACAGAACATCCCACAGCAGGGCAGACTAGGCGCTCAGCGAGGAATCTGTGTCATAAAGGACAGGTTGGTAGAACACAGCAGAGGAGAGCCTGGGCGTGAATTGTTGTTGCCCTAGAATACAGAGATGATTGTCAACCTTGTTGCTCACTGCATGGTCTGGAGGACTGAAAAAAAATATAGAGAGAAGCTAACTAGGATACAAGGCAGGACTAAGAGTTGAAGGGACAGAGAATGGCCTTGAGCTTCCAGCCTGTCAGGAGGCTGAGCTCAGAAGAAAGAAGGCTGTAGGAATTGGGGGAAGTGCTGAACCAAAAGTTGTTCAACACAGAGGGAGGGCAGAGCAGTCTGTAGCCACCATGGAGGTTCACTGTGTGCTTCTCTGCAAAGGTTGCAGCCCCAGGTAGTGGCTCTTGCTCACAGGTGAAGAGAACATTGCCTGATAGTGTGTGGGGAGGGAGTTCATAGACTAGGTAGACTATTTTAAGGTGGAAGGATAGGAAAGGCTCCCTCAAGTTGTTCCCTGACTTCCCTCTTGGTACTGTGACAAGCATTCACCCATACACACAGGATGTCATCCACCTGCTCTGCAACTCACACTCACACTCACACCCACCTAGACCCACACAGGGACTCCCCACACATGCATAAGTTAATGTAACCTAGAGTTGTAACTGGTGTCAGTAGCTCCACACATGAGAATTTCATAAACACATGGACTTGCAAATCCATGAACATTCGTTCTTCCATCCACCCACATTTTTCTGAGCCAGTCCATGCCTTAGACCTTCCAAAAAGATCAAAGTAGATTTTCTAACAAGGCTCCATCTCTAGTGAATTGAAGACTGACCAGGAAGCCCATCTATAATTGATGTCAGGGGTTGATGGCATCCAAAGAGCAAAGAGATCAAAGAGGGCAGGATGTGAAGCAAGGGTTTGTAGAGGAAGAAATGAAGGATGGCACCTCTGAGTTTACAGATATGCCCACCCACTTCAGCTGAGTGATGGACCTAAACTTCACATTACACCAGAAACAAAGTTCTCAGTATTGATGAATTTGTCTCTCTTCTCTTCTGCCCTCCCTTGTAGCCTGCCGGCTCCCTCCCGCTCAGCTCACTATTGAGTCAATGCCACACAATGTTGTTGAAGGGGAAAATGCTCTCCTACTTGTTCATAATATCCCAGAGGACCTTCGATCCTTTGTCTGGTATAAAGGGATACCAATTGTCAACAGTCACAAAATTGCACAGAATGTAATAACCAGTAATAAAAGTATGCTGGGGCCTGCACACAGTGGTAGAGAGACTGTGTACCCCAATGGATCTCTGCTGTTCCAACATGCTGCCCAGGAAGACACTGGATTCTACACCCTACGAACCTTAAATGCACAGTTGGAAACTCAAGAAGCACATGTGTACCTCCACATATACAGTAAGTGATTCTTTGGGGTCTCTGAGTTCTGGTGGGGTTGATTTCTCTTTATACACACAGGAGTGCCTATTTTGGACTGACTGTCTCCTCTCTACATTGTGTCTCCACATTGGGGTTTGAGTACTTAGTACAGAACACACATTAGGTAGATATAGTAAATTTGACCAGAATCCCTCACATAACGACATCTACAGAGAAGGATTTGTATTCAGTAACTTAGCCCAAGGATGTCAGTCAGCCTCAGACTATTGGGGCTCTCACCAGGATCATGGTCTTGAGCAAGACCCCTTGGGAGTCAGGCCTAACCTATCTTGGAGATCTATGGTTTCATCATAGTGAAGTGAGTATCAGGAAGCCCTGGCTTCAGACCTCTGTTTCAGACTCAGCCCCAGGTGACCATGGAGAGCCCTTCTCTCGGGCTTGAGTTTGACTTCCTGTTAGAGATGATAGGGAACAAGGTGTTATTGACTGTCTAAGACCCACAGAGTGTGGAACCAGCTGTGCAATACTGTGACAGCTGCGGTTAGGTGGTCACCTGGGCATCTCCTATTCAGTGGACAGGTGCCAGGACATAAGCCAACTTTTCTGATGATGGCCTTAACAGACATCACAGGAAGGTCAGGGTCCCCAAGGGGAGGGACAGAGGAGATATTTCTCTAGGCAGCTCTTTGTCCTCAGGGGTCCAGCCTAGGATATTCCCTGCTGCAGGCAAATAGTAACAAATGCTGCTGAGTTGAGCAGATCCCCCACCCGAATGTCATGCCATTGCTCATAACTAAGCTTACTCAGAGACAAGACAATGATCGTGCACTGTGTGAACAGGTGAAGGGAAATAGACTCAGGAATTCCAGAGGCTGAATCAGGGTCACACAAGCCGTGAGTGGCAGATCCAAACTACAAGAAGACTGTCTATTGTTATAGCCCCAATGTCTCCACCCTAGAGGCTTTATTACATGTCCACTGACTACAGAGGGGCTTGTTGAGATCTCTGAAGGGCTCTTGTCATTTCCCCCTCCTTTTTTGTTTCACAGAGCCTGTGGCACTGCCCTTTATCCGAGTCACCAGCACCAAAGTTACAGTGCGGAGCTCTGTTGTGTTCACCTGCCTCTCAGCTGACACTGGAATCTCCACCCAGTGGATCTTCAATAACCAGAATCTGCAGCTCACAGACAGGATGACCCTGTCACCGAAAAAGTGCCGACTCAGCATAGATCCTGTGAGGGTGGAGGATGCTGGAGAGTATAAGTGTGAGGTCTCCAACCCAGCCAGTTCAAAGACCAGTCTCCCAGTCAGGCTTGCTGTAATGAATGAGTGACCTCTCTCCTCTCACACTATAGCAGAGTAGGGGCATTTCTTTATCAATGGGGTACAATAAGGAGAAGATTTTTGTGGTAGAAATGATCAATTACTACTCAGGTACAGCTGACTTGGTGGCTCGTGACTGTAATCTTGGCATAAACATGTGTCATAAAGACAGGCCAGGATATAAACAGAGACTAGGTTTGCAAAAGGGAAAAGAAGACATCAATATAGTAAACAGAATTGCAAAGGAGTTTAGAGCTTGGGTTTTGGATTCAATATATAGACAATTCTCAGAATCCATGGAAATTAATTTCATGAGCCCCCAAACTTCTGGATGCTCAGAGTCCCCTGTTAACATGCTGCAGTGTTTGCATGAAGATAAATGCAGCCTCTCCTGTGTCCAAATACATTCTGTGTAGAACTCATTCACACTATGTTGCCTAGACAACAGTCATTTTTGTGAAGTGAGGAAGAGTGACAGGAGAAGGGACTGTCCTTTTCCCCATGGACATAACTTGTTACTAAACAGTTTTGATCCACAGTTTATTTTAGGTACACATGTGAAAAAGCATGACATGTCAAAAGGCTGACCTGGACTGCTTCTAACTTGAGAGTGGCATTGACAGGGTGACATTACACAAGGTTCCTATTCCTGTCAACATTTTTTGAGACATATATGGGATTTCCCATTTGGCCATTTTGAAGTGGGCAACTAAGTGGCATGAACACATCCGTATTTTCTTGTGACCATCACTATTGACCATTCCCAAAGCCTTGTTAATCCAGTCCCATTCCCTCCAGCCCTGTGCAACCACATCTATTTCTTTCTCTATGCCTGTGACAAAACAGTATATCCAATTATTTGTGGTCAATATTAATTTACAGAAGTACGGCTAAGATGGGTGGGTGTGCTCACCAGTTTCACAAATTTCTGTAGAATCTTAAGGATTTTCTACAGATAACTTCAAGTCATCTACAGACATATATTACAGCTGATTGATTGACCACGTTCACTTCTTTGTCTTGTCTAATTGTTCTGTCTAGGACTCCTAAGGGAATACTGAACAGATGTGGCCACAGCAGCTTCCTTGTGTTGATCCAGGTCTTAGAGGGAAATCTCAGTGTCCCCCCAATACAGAATTGGCTGTGTGTTTTCATGTGTTCCCCTACTGCACTGGAAATTATTCTATTCCTAGGTTGCCTGTTTTCATCCTTAACAGTTGTTCACTTTAGCTAGGTGGTGGTGGCACTCACCTTTAATCCCAGCACTTGGGAGGCAGATCATCTCTGTGAGTTTGAGGCCAGCTTGGTCTACAAAGGGAGTTCCAGGACAGCCAGGGCTACACAGAGAAATCCTGTCTTGAAAAACCAAACCAAACAAAAAGACTGTTCATTTTTGTGAAATGGCATCAGTTTTGTGTTTCTTCATGCTTCTATCTCTTTAGGTTCTGGGCTTCTTGAAATGTATCTGTTTCATCTGGGTCAGTCAATAATTAGCAAATCACTATTGAGTACTCAGGGAATTCTTAGAATTCTGAAAATGGAATATAAGGTATCAAATTTCACTTCTAGTTTTAATAATGTTATTTTTTTTGGTTTTTTTGAGATGGGGTTTCTCTTTGTAGCTTTGTGCCTTTCCTGGAACTCACTTTGTAGCCCAGGCTGTCCTCGAACTCACAGAGATCCTCCTGACTCTGCCTCCTAAGTGCTGGGATTAAAGGTGTGTGCCACCACTGCCTAGCAATAATGCTAATCTTTTAAAAATAAAGAAAATCAGATTAATGTTTGTCAAAACTGTTAATCAGTTCAAAGAGCCAACTTTTGATCCATTGATTTTGTAAAAGATTATTATTTATTTGTATCATTATTCAAACCTACAGGAAGTCAAGTACGGAGCGTGGAAGAATGATGCTTCCTGGAAAATTCTTCAGGATTTCCCTAGCCAACCTCTCCTCATACAGCCTAGGAAAACATGCCTAGGAATAGCAATATCCACGGTGTGCTGGGTGCTCACACATCAATTTATAACAAATAAATAGTCTCCAAATGTACCCACAGGTCAAATTTAAGGAGACAATTACTTGAGGTTCCCCAGGTGTCTAGATCTTGTGTTGTGAGTCACAACATAACCAGCACAAATGTTGAAAACACCAGGTCCATCATTCCAGTTTCAGTAAGTTATGCTCCTATGTTCTATATGTGACATAGTCACTATCCATCTGAACCTTACAAAAGCTCTCTACAGTTCCACACATACTAGAGAAGGGGCATTATAGTCCATGGGAAAACATAGTTCTGTTGAAAGTCTGCTCTAATCCTTCACATTCCTAGATCATTCCTAGATTTATGCTTCATCCTTAGGTAACCAGTGGCTTATGTCAGTCATTATGAACCACCTGAGCAGAATGGCTCATGTTGTGGTCCACCTGGACCACTGATCTGAAAGCAGGCCTGCTGCTGGTCTCTTGGTTGAAATTTCAAACATCAAGTACTGAGGATAGGCTGTGAGGATACCCAGTGCAGCCACATGGGAACTCTAATCATCACCTATCTTTAGTACAGTCTTAGACAGCAAAGGTTTGGAGGGCACTGGATCATACTGAGCTGTGGAGTTCAATGCATCTTGAGGGACACAGCAATTTGGGCTGCATGATCCTCCTAGGGATATCTATCATCAATTTCTGTAGCTCCTATCCCATGTAACCAGTCTGTTTTGCTCTCATAACAAGAAGGCCCCACCATCTTGGAGCATTCAGATTTCCCTGCATCTCCTGTGATTCACCTTCTCACTTACTTCATACTCTGGTTGGCAGGGATAGGCCAACACTAGTTGAATGAGACCCTTGCAAGTGTCAGAAGTCCCATACAGGGCAATCTCCTCTCTGTTGTCTGCACTGCACTGTTACAGATAACCACAAGAACAACTCCAACTCAGTGGAGGATGAGGACTTGGTAGCATAAATGTGAACCCGAGTCTCAGGATATAAATTACCCTGTGGTGGATAAGTATTTAGAACCTTTGAAGGGTGTTAGGTTGATGCTGTCTGAGACTGACAGGGCTTTCAATTTTCCATTGTCCTTAAGACTGAATTAGTATGCTATGAGTGTGTAACCTAGGACCCAATGAGTGCAACATAATGTGACCCAGTCAACATAACTGTTACCTGTGAGTAACTTCTGTGTAGTTACACAGGGCCAGAGACAGACTCATCAATTCCTTTCAGTTTCATGACATAAAACCACCTCTACCAACACCTAGGTTGGCCATGTCATCCTGTGCTTGCTCATGTCTTGTGGGCCACAATAATATATCATAGAGATTCAGCTGTGTATTAAAGCTGAACTTTGACAGGCCAAGGGTCTGTCAAAAGGCAAAGCCATTTATTATGAATATTTGATGTTACCCAGCCTTTAATATTCCAGCTGTCTTCTGCTATGAAATCCTTGCATGCCCAGACCAATTGGTAAACAGTTCAGCTCCCTAGACCCGCTGAACCTACTAAGTTACTAACTGCCCTGCTGAGTTTAGGAGACAAGCTGGTGGGAGATGCCTAGCTTTGTTTTCTGTGCTGATGAAGCTCAGACCATCCCCTGGCCTTGAGGAGGTCTAGTGGTTCTCCAGAGCACTTTGAGAACAAAAGGGGTTCTTACATATCAAGGTGAGAGATAAAACAACATTCCTGAGGAGGCAGGGAACAATGTGCCCAGGGGAAAAAAGGCAGGTATTTTCTGTAGACAGAGAGAGAGAACAGCATGGAGAAGAGAAAAGAGAATGGAAGAACTAGATGGGTAAGAACTTGAAAGGAACAAACTGAGATGGGGAAGAACTAGATTGAAGAAAGTACTAGAGGAATGAGATGGAAGATGAGGAAGAGCCAAATGGAGAAGTACTAGCTGGGTAAGAACAAGCTGAAAAGGACCTAGATGAGGCAGAATTAAGACAAGAGAATTAAGATAGAACTTAGAGGGAGCAATAGATAAGTATAGAGAGAAATCATGCAAGAAAGGAGTTAGGCACAAGAACAGAATTGAAGCTGTTTACATAGGATGTTATGCCAGAGGAATTAAAGCAAGTGGACTATAGAGCTCGGTGTGCTGAGATTCTATTTCCCGAAAATAGTCCTCACTGTTAGTAGTTTTCTCTCCTGAGCCCCTGGGATGTATAATATTAAGGCTGGTCCCTCTAATAATATACAAGACTCATGCACATCAATCCAGGTCCATGTAGGAGCCAAGTATGACATAGGGGCACTTCTTCTGTCTGGCAAAGCTCAGTTACCACATGTCATGGAGAAATGTGACATCTTAGATCACTTAATACATGTGAGTGTAGTTGGAGATTTTTAGTATGTATGATCTGCTGATGTTGGAATCCAGGCTGTAATGGTTGGCACAGAATCATACATCTACTTCAGTACACTCCTAGACTCAATTGGGTGATACTTTTGAAAGTTGATATGGCTCTCAGAGCTATTTTTGCCTTCTAAAGGCAGGAATTTCCCTTTCTCTCTGATGATTCCACATTTGGATTTGCTTAGTTTACTACATAAATGATCTGCCTCCTAAAATATTTATTCAGAAATGTATTAGTTTTATTTCTGTTGCTGTGATAAATCACCATGTCCAAGCCAATGTATGAAGAAAATTTATTAGGGTTTATGCTCCATCATGGCAGAGAGACACTTCAGCAAGCTACAGGCATTGTAGTGGGACCAGAAGCTGAGAGCTCACCTCATGAACTGCAAGCACAAATAGAATAAATTGGAAATAGCTTAGGGATTTTTATTCTCAGAATTTGACAAAGCGATGATCTCACTGCAGAGGTCATGGCTTCTAAACCTCACCAAACAGTGCCACCAATCATGGACAAAGAGTTTATGTGCCTAAGACTATGGTGGACATCTCTCATTAAAACCACTACAAGGGACAAACTTCAACATTTTCTGTGCATTCTCTGATTGATCTGCACAAAATCTTGCCTTATGAATTCAGAATCTCATCCAGAATCCACAAAACTCTCTTTATCCCCATATCACTTCTAATTATCACACCCAATACATAGCTCTGCCACAGGTCTGTGGAACCATAGCCAAGAAAAAAATTGCAGTCCTTTCTAATTTGGAACCCAGAACTGTCAGCACCAAGCTTTGATGTGAAATGTTTGATTTTCAAAAAGACACAGAAGTTTGTTCCTATCCTGTGTCCCTGGGTACCAGTAAATCCTGATCTTCTCAATTTGAAATATCACCCTGAGTCTCCCATCTTGTTGCTTCCCTGTTTTCTTCTGTCCAAATATGGATCCAGCCTGGAACATGAGAACATTATTTCCCAGCCGTGGGCAGTCTCATGTAGTAAGAAGGACTTTCAGGGTGTGAAGTGTCTTTAAGGGCATTTTTTTTTTTAAGCAAATTCATGATTTTCTGTCTCCTTCATTAATTTTTACAACAGCCCCTATAAAGAGGGGACACCAGGGTTTTAAAGCATGCTCACACTCTTCTTTTCTTATGTTAAAGGAAAAAAACTACTTACAGATGGTGACTAGCAGCTTAGAGCTCTGCTCTCAGCTCTGCTCCTGCCTCACTGGGTGACTGGTTCTACTCTGTGAGTGAAGAGTATCTGTGGCAGGTTTGTTATGAGTCAGGGTAAAATGCATCCACAGTGATTTGGTGATTGCTATTTAATTGATTCTTCTAAAGGGTGAAAATATGTCACTGATGGACATTAGAGTGTTCCTGTGTTCAGGAGCAGAGAAATGGGAAAGTGAACCTTAGGTAGAATGCCTCTGAGCTATGTCGTGGCTCTGAAGGGCCAGCTGTATAAAGCTAAGGTCATGAGCACATGTGATGGTCACAGACAGCAGTGATGGGCCCTCCCTTGAAGAACAGGGAGCTTCCTGTCCTAGTTAGCATTAAGTGTCAAACTGACACAGCATAAAGTGACCATTGTGGAGAAAACATCTCAGTGATTATCTTAATCAGGTCAGTCTGTAGAATTGTCTGTGAGGGATTGTCTTGATTATCCTAATGTATGTAAGTGGTCCAAGGTTATTGTAGGTAGTGCCATGGTTATGCAGGTGGTCCTGAATTGTCTAAGTAAGCTAGTTAAGCTTAAGCCAGAAAGAGAGGGGGGAGAGACAGAGAGGTAGCAAGCAACTTTCCTTCTTTGTTCCTGCCTGTAGCATGAATCTTAAAAGTCTTATTAATAAAATCAAACCTGAAGCCAGTTCTTGGGGTGAACACTGGAAGGTCAGAGAGACAGAATAAGCCACAGCTAACCTCACCTGGCCGGATCCTCAGCTGGTCTTGTTTCCTCAGACTGGAGGCCTCTGAGTCTTCATCCAGAATGGGTCTCAGCTGAATTGCTGCTAGAAGCCTGAATGCTTAACCAGACCAAATGCTTCTCCAGGCCAAATGCCTACCCAGGCCAAATGCCTCGAGTTTCTTCACGCCTTATATACCTTTCTGCTCTCTATCACCACTCCCTGGGATTAAAGGCTGGTTTACTGGGATTAAAGGCGTTGTCACCATGCCTGGCCATTTCCAGTGTGGCCTTGAACTCAGAGAGATCCAGAGGGATTTCTGTCTCTGGAATGCTAGGATTAAAGGCATATGCTACCACTGCCTATCCTCATGTTTAATATTGTGGCTGTTCTGTCTCTGACCCCAGATAAGTTTATTGGCGTGCACAATATTTTGGGGAACACAATACCCCCACACCTGCCTTCAGGTTCCTGCCTTGAATTTCTCTCCTGACTTCAATCAGTGATGGATTTGACCTCATTGTGTCAGACAAGTAAATCCTTTGATCCCTAAGTCACTGATTTTAGAGTGTTTATACAACAGCAGAAGCACAACTAGAACACAAAGTCTTTAGTTGAGAGCACAAAGCACATCTATTTGGATCATAACAGTATTCCCCTTACTCATATGCAAAGTCATTAGCATCCTTTTGACAAAGAGATTAGATCAAGAGGCTGACCAGTTAGGTGCAGGTGCAACCCCTATTCTGACACGGCTGCCTTTATCTTAAGACAAAGTGACAGGACTTTCCTTTGTTATTTTTGGTTCAGGAATTACGAGGAAATATCACAAACTCTCCCTAGATTCATTCCACATTGCCTGGAGTCACTGTGAGCATGATGACTAGCTCTCCAATGCACTTGTGCCCAAGTATCCGGCCACTTCACAGCACTTGAGCCTGGTGGCATTTTCTCTGTAGCCACAGACACAAGCTGTAGGTCTCCTGCTGTTCTCGAGAGGGTGACACAATGGCATGGAATCAACATTCAGAAAATTATTCCGTTGTGTATAATACATACCACATTTTTGTTACCCATTCATCAGTTGAAGGCCATTAAGTTTTTACATTTTCTAGCTATTGTAAATACAGTAGAATTGAAGCATGTATCTATTGAGTAGGGTGTCAAGTCCTTTGATCAAAAGCCAGAGTGGTGCAGTTGGGTCCTGTGGTAGATTTATTTATGGATTGATTGATTGATTTGTTTGTTTGTTTGTTTTTGTGAGAGTGCTCCACACTGATTGCAGAGTGTGTGTACCAGTTTGGAACACCACCACTCCTTTCTGCATACCCTCACCAGCATTTGTTGTCAGCTGTTAGTCAATCTTGCTGGTGTAATGTGAAATCTCAATGTTGTTTTAACTTATATTTCTCTAATTGTTAAGGATGATAAACACTTCAGGAAATAGTTCTTAGTCATTTTTATTTTATTTTTGTTTTGTTTTTCGAGACAGGGTTTCTTTGTGTAGTTTTGCGTCTTTCCTGGAGCTCACTTGGTAGCCCAGGCTGGCCTCGAACTCACAGAGATCCGCCTGGCTCTGCCTCCCGAGTGCTGGGATTAAAGGCGTGTGCTACAAACGCCCGGCTTTTTTATTTTATTTTATTTTATTTTATTTTATTTTATTTTTGGGAAATTCTCTGCACAGAACCATGGCCAGTTTTAAAACTCAATCGTTTCTTTTCTTCCCCCACTATCTGTCTCTGTCTCTTCTCTCTTTCTTTAGTTTTGGAGACAGGGTCTCTTTAACAGCCCCCTAGGTCCTGGAACTCACTTGTAGACCAGATTGGCCTCAAACTCATAAAGATCTTCCTGTCTCTGCTTTTTGAGTACTAGGATTAAAGGCAAGTTCTAACATACCAGGCTCTGTCTTCTTGTATCTTTTTTTGTTATTTAAAAAATGTTCTGTGTTTGGTTCCCTGTCTGATGAATAGCTGGAAAAGGTTTTCTCCCACTCTCTTTTCACTTGCTGGTTTCTTTTCTTTAATGTATAGAAGCTTTCTATTTTTATGATATTTCATTTGTCAATTGTTTTTCATAATCCCTAGCAAAGGGAGTCCTGTGCAGAAAGTTCTCTTTTACACTTATATCATGTAGGACACTATTTTTTCTTCTAGCACTTTCAGCATTTCATATTTCACATTGAGGTACATGACCTGGTCCAGGACATTTGATCATACTGTGAAGATGTCTCTGTTTTACCTCACCTGCCTATGAGTTCTTCTGACTGGTTTAATAAAGAGCTGGATGGCCAATGTCTAGGCAGAAGAGGATAGGTGTGACTTCCAGGGAGAAAGAGGAACTCAGGGGAGGACTCAGAGAGGCAAGGATTCACCAGTTAGATCAGAGGAAGTAGGACATACAAAATGGGGAAGAGGTAATGAGTCATGTAGCACAACATAAATTAATATGAATGGGTTAATTTAAGTTTTTAAGAGCTGGGCCAAATTTTCATAACTAATAAGAAGTCTGTGTCATTATTTGGGAGCAGACTGGCCAAAGAAATTCTGACTATTTTTGGTGCTCAACTTTGGGCATGTATATCCAAGTGTAGGGCCTGTGAGCAGCTGTTGTATTGCTCAGTGAGAGAATAGATAGAAATGCCAGTCTCATAGTGGGCTCAGTAACTTCCAAAAGGTGGAGCAGGTAGGTGTGGCTTCCTGCTGGTGCCCATGTGCATAGGACTTGGCTCTCAAGGACTCAAGTGGAACAGACCTAGCTGCCAGTATCATGTGCTTAGCAAAGCCACAGAGAGAGCCTACAGATGCACATTAGGGCTTTGCAACATTTTCCTGGAGCCATGCATGCATAAAGCCAGGTCCAGACTGAGAAAACCTCTGAAAAGGTACAGTTTGCTTGAACACAGTAGAACATAGATTAATATAAATGGGTTAACTTAAGTTTTAAGAGCTACATGGGAAAAGGCCTAAGCTAAGGCCAAACTTTCACAGTTAATAAGAAGTTTTTGTATCATTATTTGGTGTAGTAGGATAGGCCCATAGGGTTGAGGAAATTGGTTCAAACCAGTTGCCAAGGCATGCACATACTTCCTTATGAGCCAACCTAGAGTCTGCCTGAGGGACTAGCAACAGGTGATGTCAGAGTTCCTGGTCACTGTCAGAGTTCCTGATCATGTAGAGTCTACCTGAGAGCCTAGCAACAGGCACTGTCAGAGTTCCTTGTCACTGTCAGAGTTCCTGATCATGCTCAGCCAATGAGTGACAACCATGCAATGCCACCAGATTGGAACACAGGTGGAACACTCCCAGCAATTTACAAGGCCTTCCCTGTTATTGAAAAAAGGAGTCTGCAGTTTGCCTTCAACTGACTCCCAGTGTCTGTGTCATTGACACTGTGCCTTCTCACCCCTACTCCAAGGGTGTCTTTAAGATCCAGCAACATCTAGTGCCTGATTGTGGAATTTCCCTTATTTTTGCTTTCTTCTCTTTCTAGGTACAGATTCTGGTCTCCCTCCCTTCACTTGCAATGCATGACAGCACCCCCAAGACAGCATATTTTAAAGAGAATGCCCCTCAGTGTTGTGTCCTTTTGGTACCTTTGACATGTAGGCATTGGGACCCTGATATCTTTCCTTCTTTTGTGTTCTCTGTCATGTTTGTCTACCCATCCCATTAGGAAGGCACCTTTTTTTCTGTTTCAGTTCACCCAGCACCTCTTCATAAGAGTTTACTCCCCAGGAGTTAGAACCATGGTTCGGCTCCAGAATGCCATACTTGACCTGTAGAGACCATATGGGCATATGGCTGTGGCCTAAAAAAAACACAGAAATCCCCCACTAAGCACAAGTCATAAGGGCCCCATAAAAATTCCATCCCTGTTGGCTGTCATCTTCTCTCTGACTATTGTTTGCTTGCTGTTTCCCTCTAAAAGATGGATACTCTTTTCACCACCCCCACCCCTTCCATGTTGGATATCTCTATGATATTCAATGATGAGATGAGGAGAGTACAGCTGTCAGTTTGGGCCCCACAAAATCTGTCAAGGAGAACATAGCTGTCAGTTTGGACCCTAGGAAATCTGTCAAGGGGAACACACCTGTCAGTTTGGGCCCCACAAAATCTGTCAATGAGAATACAGCTGTCAGTTTGGGCCCAGCAAAATCTGTCAAGGAGAAGGCAGCTATCATTAAGTCATGTGCTGCTCCCCTCTCTGCCCTACCACCATTGTGGGTGGCTAAACCTCCACCGTTGTATTATTGAGTCAATCTTCCTCAGTACATGCCTGCCTCAGGAGGTGGCTACTCACTCACAGCACCAGGCATCTTACAACCCTTACAGAATGTGCCACTGTCAGTCCATGGGCCCATAGAAGCTTTCCCAGTCAATGTGGACAGCTAACACATGAAATTTTCCAATTAAATCAGACAAGGGCAGAGGTTATGGCCTTTGACTTTTTATTTTTTGAAAAGGTTTGGCATAATATAAAAAGGCTGCTTGATTCCTCCTCGATTTTCACTTTTTTTTTTAAGAGCTCTGTTGGGTCTTTGTCCTCAATGTTTTGAAAACAAAGATAAGAATCCTCTGAGGAAAGTTATAGCCCACTGGGAAGTGCCAAAATAGACATTTGCTAAAGAGAGATGGGCATTGATCTAAGAAGAAATAAGCAGAAACACTACTTGAAATGCCACTGTAGCACTTAGCCATTCAGCTAAATATTTTTTAAACAATCATTCTGAAGACAGCATATGCCTCTCCAACATATTATAACTTCTTTTTTTTTTTTTTTTGGTTTTTCGAGACAGGGTTTCTCTGTGTAGCTTTGCGCCGTTTCTGGAACTCGCTTTGGAGACCAGGCTGGCCTCGAACTCACAGAGATCCGCCTGGCTCTGCCTCCCGAGTGCTGGGATTAAAGGCGTGCGCCACCACCGCCCCGGCTATAACTTCTTAAATGTTATAGAGACTTCTTTCTTGGAGGTATCTTCAGCAAATATTTGCAAGTTATAAAAATACTTAATGATTGTCTTCTGTTTTTTTCACAATATGTAGAAAGTAGCTCATATTTTCTAAAATATGTCTTTGAGAGGCACATACTTCTGTGGTTAAATTTCAGAAAATGTAGTAGATTCAAGTCTTAAGAAGCCCTATAATATGTTTTCTTTTTTATTAAGAAAAAATTTTCATTCATTTTACACATTAAAGATCCCCCTCTTCCCTCCTCTCACCTCCAACCTCCCCCCAACACATCCCCACTCCCCACCAAAAGAAGGCAAGACCTCCCATGGGGAGGCACATCCAGTAGAGGCAAGTCCAAGCCCTCCCCCTGCCTCAAGGTTGCATGAGGTGTCCCAACATAGGTAGATTCAAAATATAGTAGATTCAAGTCTCAAGAAGCCCTACAATATGTTTTCTTTGCAGACTAATGCTTCTACAGATTGCTTCATTTTATTATACCTATTTTTCAAAATTGTTTAGGTGAGTATTGCATATTATCAATGAAACTCAACATATTTAAGGAATTGCCAAAACTTGATAATAAGGCCTCAGACTCATCTAAATTTGTCTGGGAGTGGTTGAAACTCATGCTCCATCACTATCCTTACCTGAACCGTCAAGAGCATGAATAAGGGCCTACAGAGATGGCTTAGCAGTCCAGAGTGCTCACTACACAATCATGACCAGCAGAGTTCTGATTCCAGCATCCAGATAACAAGCTGAGTATCCTGAACATGCCAGAACCCCAGTTCCAAGGTGTACAGAGTTAGGAAAATCACTGGGGTTTCCTGCCTCTATTCTAGTGGATAAAATGAAACCCCCAAGGTTAGAGAGAGACCCAGCCTCAAAGAAATGATGAACAGTGATTTTTGGGGACACAATATGCCCTCATATGGCCTCTACACATGCACAGATATGCAAATCTGAACAAACATGAGTATGTACATAGACTTACACAGATGCACAGATGTATACAGAAATTACAGATAGGTAACTTTTTAAAATCAGTGTTAATGATGTTATTCAGTTATTTCCTGGTAATGTCTCAATAACTTTCATCCAAATCACTAAAACTTATTCTACAAGTACAGATGTATTTGTGACAGAAAAACAAGCAGATAAATATTGCTATTTTATCAATGGTAATTTTAAAGTGTATTTTAATTTGAGAGATGATAAAATTTGAAAGAAAATAAAAGTGTGTTACGAAATCACACTCCCATTGAATTCATGTTCATAAACACAGTATTTTGAAGGAAAGATTTCAGGAAAAGTGGTATTCTATGCTTGATCAAAGTCAGACTTTATTTTGTGGTAGCCAATCTTCTATAATGTAATTGAATAATCACTACATATTATAGAAGCATTGAAAGCAAGGAGTTCTGAGTGAAAGTTTCTTTTTTATTAAGAAAAATTTTTCATTCATTTTACACATTAAAGATCCCCCTCTTCCCTCCTCTCACTTCCAACCTCCCCCCAACCCATCCCCACTCCCCCCCAAAAGAAGGCAAGACCTCCCATGGGGAGGCACATCCAGTAGAGGCAAGTCCAAGCCCTCCCCCTGCCTCAAGGTTGCCTAATAGTTTTAAATAAGGAATGTAAGTGGCAAGTTTCATCTTGCATTTTTGTTTGGCTACTTGCTGCTCTTGACTCATGGTTTACTCATCCTTAAAAAGGAAATAACATAGATTAACAAGGACACTTATCACATAAAGTTATTCTGGAGTTCTCTCTGATAGATTAAAGACTGAAAATCCCTTAGTGGTACCATGATCTACATGTTTGAGTTATGGTTGCCTTCCTGAAGGTTTACTAATAAGTGACCATCTTTTTCAGTTTAGCTCTGGAAGAGTTTTGGGAGATTTAGACAATTAAAATGATACTTTAAAAGGAATTTTTTATTCATTTTACATACAAATCACAGATCTCCCTCTCCTCCCTCCTTCTGCCCCTCCAGCCTTTCCCCCCAAGCCACCCCCATTCCCTGCTCTGATAAGATAAGGCCTCCCATGGGGAGTCAGCAGTTCCTGGTACATTCTGTATAGGCAGGTCTGAGCCCCTCCCCCTGCATCAAGACTGTGCAAGGTGTCCCACAATAAGTAGTACACTCCAAAATGCCAGCTCATGTACTGGCGATGGATCCTGATCTTCCTACCGGGGGCCTCTTAAACAGATCAAGCTACACCACTGTCTCAATTATGCAGAAGGCCTAGTCCAGTCCCTTGGAGGCTCCACAGCTATTGCTCTAAAGTTCATGAGTTCCCATTGGTTTGGTTTGGTTGTCTCTGTAGGTTTTCCCATCATGACCTTGATGCCCCTTGTTCATAGAATCCCTCTTCTCTCTCTTTGACTGGACACACATAGTTCTGCCTGGTGTTTGACTGTGGATTTCTGCATCTGCTTCCATAAGCTACTGGATGAAGGCTCTATGATGACAGTTAGGGTATTCACCAATCTTATTACTGGGATAGGCTAGCTCAGGCACCCTCTCCACTATTGCTAGTATCTGAGCTAGGGTCATCCTGGTAGATTCCTGGGAACTTCCCTAGCACCAAGTTTCTCCCCATCCCCATAATGTCTCTCTCTATCATGGTATCTCTTTCACTGTTCTCCCACTCTGTCCCTGTTTCAGCTTGACCATCATGTTCCCTTATGTTTTCATCTTCCATCACCCACCCTCCATTGCTCCTCCTCATCCCCAGTTTACTCATGGGGATATAATCTATTTCCTCTTCCCAGGGGATGACCATTAAGGTGACTCTACAGATATTAAAGGCTCTTAGACATCCAACTCAAAAGGCTACTACCTGATCCTCCCCACCTGAGGTGAGTACCCAGAGATGGCTGCTCTTTGAGGGCTGCTAGTCATAGATGGGTAAGAGCTTGTTTAGCAAGCCAACTTAAGACAGGTCCAGTCTAGTGGCCATATTTAGAAGGTGATAGGGTGATAAGTTAGAAGTATATGTAGGGTGTATATGTAAAAATTTTTCTGATACTAAATTTGAAGTCTTGTTTGATAAATTACTAGAATGGTGGAGAAGCCTTGATTGTATTTCTTGCTTTTGGGATTTGTCAAGGAATGTAGGATTTAGGTGGGGGGAAGGGAGGGTTTGATAAGGGTATTTAGTATATATATAATTGAATTGCATGTCTAATAAGCATTAACTTATTGTCAATATAGAAGTTTATGTGGGTCGATAATACTTGAATTGAAAAGTCCAGCTACATGATAAGTTGCCCTTCATGCCTTGACGGCTATGGTGAGTCACAGCATCCCGAAAATTAAAAAATACCAAATGTGCGAGATTACAGTGGGCTGGTTAGATCCTGGGCTGATTAGACCCGTACCATTGAGATGTCTTATTTAAGGGAAATGTATGGACGATAAAACATTCAATGGCCCTGAAGTAAGAACCAGATGCCTGATAAAGTTTCATGTTAGTCACCCCCAAGTTGCATGGGCCCGGAGCGAGAAGAGGTGTAGAGGTGGGTGGGTTGTTGGTTTCATGGAGGATGGTAGATTAATAAATTTCATGGGGAAGAGGATAGACATTTGGACAAGCAGGGTTATGATTATATGGTGTATGTAAAATAACGCAGGTATGTGTTATATACATTAACATTATTTTCTTGTTTAATATCCATGTTGTTTATAATTTATGTGGAATCTTTATTTAATGTCTTTATTCATTGATTTATATTACATGCTTATATGCTAGGGGAAAATAATTTAATGTACAATATACATAGATGTACTAATGTACTAGATAATTTTATGTACAAGAAGTAGTTTAAATAGAATGTCAGCTTTGGGTGTTGATGGTGGGGGTTAGTCCTTCCTTCTTGATGCTCTGAGAAGATTATTTCTTCATTTTTGGTTTACAAGACCAAAGTAATTGATTATACTATCAGAGCAATGGGTAAATTTTAGTATGTTATTTTCGATTATGCCTGTGATAGGTATTAGGATAATGATAATGGTGAAGTAGCTGAAGGAGGCTAGTTGTCCAATTATAACAAATGGGTGTTCAACAGGTTGTCCTCCGATTCATGTGAGAATGAATAAGTTGGCTACTAGAATTCAAAATAGGACTTGGGTGATAGGTCGGAATGTCAGTCCTCGTTGTTTTGAGGTTTGAAGGAGTGGTAGTAGGCCTAAGATTAGGATAGATAGGACTAGGGCTAGGACACCTCCTAGTTTATCAGGAATAGAACGTAGGATAGCGTAGGCAAATAGGAGGTATCATTCTGGTTTAATGTGTGCGGGAGTATTGTGTGGATTTGCAGGAGTGTAGTTATCGGGGTCTCCGAGAATATCTGGGAAAAATAAAACCAAAATTATGAGAGCTATTAATAGTAGGAAGACCCCTAGGATGTCTTTGATGGTGTAGTAGGGGTGGAACGGGATTTTGTCTGTGTCGAGTGAAGGCCTGATGGGTTGTTGGATCCTGTTTCGTGTAGGAATAGTAGATGGACTACTACGAGGGATGTAATGACGAATGGTAAGATGAAGTGAAATGCAAAGAATCGAGTTAGGGTTGCTTTATCTACTGAGAATCCTCCTCAAATTCATTCTACTAGGGTTGTTCCGATGTAGGGAATAGCTGATAGGAGATTGGTGATTACTGTGGCTCCTCAGAAGGATATTTGTCCTCATGGGAGAACATGGCCTATAAATGCTGTTGCTATTACGGCGAATAGGAGTACAATCCCAGTGTTTCATGTTTCTGTGAATGTATATGAGCCATAGTATATTCCTCGTCCTACATGGAGGAATAGGCAAATAAAGAATATGGAGGCTCCGTTTGCGTGTATGTATCGGATCAGTCAGCTGTAGTTTATGCCTCGGCAGATGTGTGTTACTGATGAGAATGCTGTGGTTGTGTATGATGTGTAGTGTATTGCTAGAAATAGTCCTGTTAGGATTTGAATTATTAGGCAGATGCCAAGTAAGGATCCAAAGTTTCATCAGGATGAAATATTAGATGGAGCTGGGAGGTCGATAAATGAGTCGTTAATGATTTTGAGTAGTGGGTGTTTTTTCAAATGTTTGTCATTAGATGTTTCTATAGTTGAATTACAACGATGATTTTTCATGTCATTAGTCATAGTTAGAGTCTATGTAGAAATTATGACAGAATACACTTATATTTTAAGCTCATTTATTG
Organism: Peromyscus aztecus; assembly: GCA_902168405.1. Classification (NCBI taxonomy): domain Eukaryota; kingdom Metazoa; phylum Chordata; class Mammalia; order Rodentia; family Cricetidae; genus Peromyscus; species Peromyscus aztecus. The sequence goes on from CABHPQ010166197.1 coordinate 27,457, forward strand.
CGTTAGGGTGCCTAGGCGTATCATTAAAGCCTTCACCTATTTATGGGGGACTGTGTCTAATTATTAGTGGGTGTTCTGGTTGCTTAGCGGTGTTAGGGTTTGGTGGATCATTTTTAGGTGTTATGGCGGGGTCAACAGGGCCAGAGCAAAGAACTCCGACTCCCACTGAGTGCCCATGTAATAAAATTAAAGGGTGGATATGTAGTAGGACAGGCACATAGGGTTAAGGAAATTGGCTCAGACCAGTTGCCAAGGCATGCATACAACATAGTCATTAAGGGACAACCTGGAGTCTGCCTGAGGACCTAGCAACAGTTGCTATCAGAGTTCCTCATTGATGTCAGAGTTCCTGATCATGTCCAGCCAATGAAAGATGACCACACAGACTGGACATTGGGAGCAGGGTGTATAAGGCCTTCCCTGTTAGTGAATAAATGAGTTCATTTTTTCCCCTTCAATGGACTTCCCGGTGTGTGTGTCATTGATGCTGTGAGGAAGCCATTAGAATCCAAGCAACAAAGTGATATTGGGGATAAAGAGTTCTGGGGATTCTGGCTGAGATTCTCCATTGAGGAAGGCAAGATTTCGGGCAGATCAAACAGACACTGCACAGAAAATGGCTGATGTTTGTCACTTGTAGTGGGGACAGATGTCCACCATCAACTCAGGAACATAAACTCTTGGTCCCTGGTTGGTGGCACTGTTTGGAGAGGTTTAGGAGCCATGACCTCTCCCGGAAGATCATCATTTGCCAAGTATTGACACTAAAAAGCCCTGAGTAATTTTTAAAATTTTCAAAACAAAAAAGGGGTGTAGCATGAATTATTAGAAGGTCTTATTAATAAAAACAAATCCAGAACCAGGTATTGGGGTGAACGTTGAAGATCAGAGAAACAGAACCAGCCACAGCTAACTTCACCTTGCCAATTCTTCAGCTGATCTTGTTTCCTCAAACTGGAAGCCTCTGTGTCCTCATCCAAATGGATCTCAGCTGAACTGCTGCTCAAAAGTCTAAAAGCTTAACCAGGCCCTAGTTCCTGGTCCGCACAACTTATATACCTTTCTGCTTCCTGCCATCACTTCCTGGGACTCAAGGCATGTGTCACCATGCCTGGCTGTTTCCAGTGTGGCTTTGAACTCACGGAGATCTGGATGGATCTCTGCCTCCAGAATGCTAGGATTAAAGGTGTGAGTGCCACCATTTTCTGGCCTCTATGTCTATCTAGTGGTTGTCCTGTTCTCTGACCCCAGATAAGTTTACTAGAATGCACAATATATTGGGGGACAGAATATACCACCACATTTCCCCTTTTTGTCTAAAATAATAAGAGAAGGTTACAGTCAAGAATTCCATTAACAACATCTAGTCCATTATCATTTGACAGATTCAGACAAAAAAACTCCATTATATAAATAATCCAGTCCATTAACAGACTGGATTCAGACAAAAATTTTCATTACTTATCCAATGTAAAACAAGTAGTTCCTTTTAAAATGTAGACTCAAAAGTAATTTCCCTTTTTATCTTATCATATCCATATTCTTTTGTTTGAGTAGATCCAAAAATCTACTTTTTTTCTTATTATTTCTATATCTTCCCTTTTTTTAGAGTAGATTCAATGATCTACCCTTTTCTATATCCTCTTTTTTCTTTTTCTTTATTTTTTAAATAAGAGCCCTGTATCTAATCTCCTTTGTTTAGCTTTTTTTGGACCATTAACAATTAACAACTTGTAACCAACCATCATAAACAATAACAATTATCCATAAACCACTGAATGACCAAAAAACACCCACCCCACCTCTTGGGAATGTGGGCGTTGTTTTCTTAAAATTACTTCCTGCTTTCTGGGACAAAGACATCTTTAGGGAATCCTGAAAAGAAAATTCGTGGGTTAATTGTCAAGTCCTGATATAATTAGTTGTATCATTTTTCCAGTATCTGCATAATGGGAAAATGTAGGACTTATCTCAAGTCCTTGCTGGAGTTGTCTGTGAATCTGAATCATCTGAGCTAGCCATATTGAAATTGTCCTGAGTAGTTTGTAGTCCAAAGCAGATCTTTCCGTGGTGTTAATGAACTTAATGGCTTTATCACAGTCCACATGGAATTGTCAGTTGTTGTGGGGTCCCATCATCCTTTTGTAGTTTTCAAAGTTGCTGTTAGGCCTGGTCATGATTCCCTGCACAATTTTTTTTGGTGCCTCTTCTGTGGTTTGGAGCAATCACAGTCTGATGAATGTCTGTCTCTCAGAACCATGAATGTTCTTCCCTAGAAGATAAAATCTTCACAACAATTTTCTCCCCACCATTTGTCTTGCCAAACTTTTCCAAACTGACCTTTGCCAGTGTGTTCTTGTAACATGATGGTCCTGGCAATTCTTATCTGAACAAGCAGTAGTAAACCCTTTGTCCCAGGTAGCAGCACCACCTCAGTCACCAACACAATGAGAAGGAACCAGCAACTTGGAGCAGCAGCGGCTGCCTCACCTCAAAGGGGCAATTGCCAAGGGTCATGGGAGAATACAGCAGGTGGTAACTAGAGTTTGATAAGTCAACACACCAGACGTATAACTCCTTGATGGGGAGACCCACCTGGCAAAGCCATGGGGTCACTGGCTGTGGAAACTGGTGATTTTCTGTCTGTAACTTTCTCATGTGCCACCATTATACCTCTGTATAAGAACAGCTGTGAGGTGCTTTTCACAGCCCTTTCATAGTGTGTTTTACATCTTTGGGCATACTTATAATTGTGGATGGTCAGGTTATGACTTCTGTTTAAGTTGTATAATTCTAATATATAAAAATAATATCAGAATATTCTTCTTTACTGACATAGGAAAGAACAGTATTCTCAGTCTCAAAGAGCCTTTTAAACATTTTGCTAAGACTTTAGAACAAATTCAATACAGACTAGACTTCCCCTGCAGAAAATACACAAAGACTAATTCCCAGGTGTTGTTTATTGCTGAATCAGGACCAGGCTGTCTATATTGCTGTAGCTCCTTGCAGAAGCTCTTTTTCTGCACGTATCCTGACTGCTCAAGGTTCAGCCAGTTGTTTACTGTCTAGGATTGCTCACCAACTCAGAGCTATGTGCATGGGTCAACATGACATTACTAGCCTAAGAGAAATTACATGACTTACCTTGCACTGTGAGAATGGGTAAGGCTCTGAAAATGAAACTTATAATTATCCAGAGTTTTGACTGTGAGAGAGCAGGAGCGGTGGTGTGGAGAGGGACAGCTGTGTATAGCTACGTGAGAACTGCTGCAGAATGTGAGTGAAGTGTGTGTGTGTGTGTGTGTGCTCAGTGAGAGATGAAGAAGAAGAAGAAGAATAAGGAGGAGGAGGAGGAGGAGGAGGAGGAGGAGGAGGAGAAGAAGAAGCATGAGAGAAGAGTGAGGGCGTGAGATGGTGAAAGAGTGAGTGATTGAATAAAGAGTGGGTGAATAATGTAAAAGAAAGATATGTGAGTGAGTGTGAGAGAGAGCTGTATGAAAGAGCTGCTGCTACATAGAGGAGCTATGCCTAAGAACTGTGTAAAGTTCTGTATGGTGAGAGAGCTATGTAAAGATGAAGCTGTAGAAAAGAGATGTAGAAGAGAAATGTATGTAAAAAAAAGATGTGCAGCCATGTGAAAAGATGTATGTATGTAGAGATATGTAGCTGTATGCAGCAATGTGGAGAAATGTAGCTATGTAGAGACACAAGGAGTCAGAGACCATTTTAAGATGAATAAAAATTACTCACAGAGAAAGTTAACATCAGAAAGCATGTGGGCTTCCTTATTACACCAGTCATAGACAGATTAAAACTTATTCTTAAATACCCTCAGATAAAAGGTTTCCTATCCCTTGCTGCTCTGAGGCATTCCTTTTATTACCATGAACTGCTCATGGGAGCCAGTTTCTATTGTCTGCAATATTTAGTCTCTCTGATTTGTGCTAACAGTTCAAGAGGTGAGCTCTCAGCTTCTTCCTCCAACCACAATGCCTTCAGCTTACTGAAGTACATCCCTGACATGATGGATCATAAACCCTAATAATTATTTTCTTCACACACTGACTTGCACATGATGTTTTATGTTCAAGGGACAGAAATAAAACTAATACATGCCTGAGTAAATATTTTAGGAGGTGGGAACATTTATGGAGTAAACAGAACATATCTAAATGTGGAGTCACCAGAGAGAAATAGGATTTCTTGCCTTTAGAAGACCACATCAGCTCTTAAAGCCATGCCCACCTCCAAAATTGTCACCGAATTGATTACTCGGAGTGTACTGAAGTAGTCAAGTGCTTCTATGCCAACCTCAGCAGCCAGGATTCCAACACCAGTGCATCATACATACAGAATATGTCCAACTACAATCACATGTGTTAAGTGAGCCTGTGACTGAGATATCACATTTCTCCATCATAGGTGGTAACGCTAAGATTTGTCAGAAAGGAGAAGTCCCCCTATGTCATACTTGGCTCCTGCATGGACCTGGATTGATGTGCATGAGCAAGCACAGGATGACATGGCCAACCTAGGTGTTGTTAGAGGTGGTTTCATCTCATGAGACCAAAAGGAACTGAGGAGTCTGTCTCTGTCCCTGTGTAATTACACAGTTGTA
>CABHPQ010166198.1:0-45958 GCA_902168405.1 Peromyscus aztecus
CTAGCCTCAGACGTCCACTAGCTCCCTAGAAGAACGGGCTGTACTGTGTAGAGCAACCAGCAGTCGGTAGACACTCGACTGCTGGCTTGCTGCTTAGTTCCCAGTAGGTTACCAGTTTATCTGCTTGCTCAATGAGGTAAGAGATTCAGAGACAAGTTTAAAATAGTAACTAGAATACAGCTAGCATTCGAATTCAATTCTCCTCATTAAATGCCCTATCTGTTACTGTACATTGCTTCCTTAAGTGGGTGAGTTAGAAATTAAAAATGAGCTTTATTAAAAACTTAAGATTTCCAAACTTGGTAAATTAAAGGAGGAAAGAGTCAACAACATGAAATAAAACAACAAATGCTACATGAAAGAGAATAAAAAGGTACCGTTAAACAGAATAGATATGAATGCTATGACCCCCCCTCCCCCTTTATACAGAGGCTCTTCAAGGACAGAGCAACAGTGTTCTCTGCGTGGTCCTCCCGCCTCAGTCTGCTCAGCTTCATTAACCTGTGCTCATCAGAACACACTAACATCAACACACACTGGCACACACTCCTCAGGCCTAATTCTTGGCAAGCCCCTAAGAGGCAGCACATAGATGTACGTCACTAACCCTGCACAGCACTGAGAGCTGGGCCGAGTTTCTGCACTCTGGAACATTAGGCGAGGTGGCCTTTTAGCCTAGATCTACAGTTTCTGTTAGAATTGTTTCTGTCATCATTTGGCTGCCTAGAGGGAAAGGTGTGGGAATGGAAAAAAAAGGAAGTGCAATATATCCGTAAATCCCTTAGTAAAGCACAGAACAGCTGGAAGAGAAAGAGATTTTATTTAGGATCAGTGGGGATAAGGCCAGACTCCTCTAAATGTGGGAGCTGATCAAAGTCTTAGTTGTTGCAGTAAAGAGCTTCCTCAATGACTGGTAGCCTTCATGTGCTAAAGCCCATTTCCTCCCGCTCTCTCTATAAAAGAGCTAAGACCCTGGCCCAGGCCCCGTTTTCCTGCCAGTGATGGCAGAGGAGTTTAGAGCATGTAACAAGAGCTTCTTAATAATAGGACTTGATTTCTACTGGGCTTTCCCGACAGCCAGACTGCAAACAGAACTTCATTTAAGACTACTTTGGATATCCGAAACAGTGTTTTTGTGATTAAATTCTAATCAGTTAATGCAGATTGCCTTTGGTTTTCAGATTAACCTGACAAAGACATCAATTACCATTTACCTTGTTGATGATTTTAAAAATACAAATGTGAATAACAGATTTTAAATAGAGCTCTGATAAAGCCCAAACCTAATTGTTTCCCATCTCGGTTGTTGGATTTATGTGCTCCTGCAGACACAATTAGGGAGCACATGTTTATATGTATAAATAAAATATAGGTGATATGAGAATTTCTGACAAATGATTTATTAATGAAAATGTATTAACTCTAAGCTTTACTGCCAGAGAAACTTCAATATGTACACGAGCATGAAGTTTTCAGTCCCCAACCTTTGGTTACATGAATAAGCCTTAAGCGCCACAGAGCAAACATTGATCCTAATTGCAAAAAAAAAAAAAAACCAAACAAATCCCCCCTGACTCTTGAATCTCATTTCTCCACACCATATGAGGAAGACTCTTTGACTCTACTTTTCTTTCCTCTCAGTCAGCTTCTAAAATAGTGCCAATAAAAACGAAGCTGGGGAAAGGACAGACAAACCACTGCTTGTAGGGATGATGTTTCAAAGAGCAACTGGAAATTAGTCTGTCTTAAATAGAAAATAGTTTTAGCCTAAGATCCTGGCATTAAGTAACATAAGAAAAACTTCAACCCTTAATTTTCAAAATTCAAAATATAGACAATGCAAGCCTAACAGCGGTCGGGAGCGAAAGGCTCCCAGGGACATTTGTAGCAGTCTCCACTTGAGATTCCTGGATTTGAACCTCCTCCAGGCGAATGGCATCTGCTAGCCACCAAAGCCATCTGGAGAATACACAGACAAGAAAGAGACCTCAAAGCTGAGTGCAACTTTCCATGAGGTTCATAAGAAATCTGATTGGCAAAATAAAGAAAAGTCAAAGAATAAAGACTGAAGGAGAAGAAAAACGGAAGAAAACATATTCAAGCCCACGTCAATAGGACGCAAGGGGCTCAGATGTACAAATGACAATTGCCATGTAGAGAAGGGTTGCATCCTTGATTACAAATGTGGATTATATACACATTTATATTAGATGAAGTCAGTTCATACATTACACCCCACAATTCAAACAGGACGTCTCTGAGAGGTGAGAGGAAGTCCTATTCCCTTGGTTTCTCAGGTCCCTGTCTTTTGTCCTGGCTGGTCAGTGGTCTCTGCACTTGACTCAACAGCATGGTATATGAATGGATAAAGCTTGATGTCTGGTCCAGGGGTGGAACAGTTTCTGCATTCTTCATTGTAGTACCGTAGTAACAACTTATACACTTTTCCTAGAGAGTGAAAGGCCAGAACAATTTGCATATTAAGTTATATTGATGGAAAAACTTCAAAAACAAAAACAAACAAAACACTGCTATTTTAACTTATCTTAAATATCACAAGCTTAGATTTGGTTTCTAAAAATACAGTATGAATTTCTAATGCCTAGAAGGCTTTCCTGGACATAAACTTGAACATTTAAGAGATATTTTAAAGGAACTTAGGCTATGATTGCTGGCTGTCCATGATCCAATGTCCATGCACTGTCTATAGAGTTCAATGCAACTCCAGTTATATACCCAGCTCCCAGAGGAGCAACATACTTGATGAGCACACTGCATTCTCATAAATTTGACGGATTGAGGACTTGAGGACTGTCAGGTTTGAATTTATCTTTGCCCCTCCCCCACCTCCCTCCATCCCTTCCTCTCACATGTGTATACCCTCATACCCCCTTTAGAGATTTCCATATACATAAAAGTAAACATGGACATAAATTCTAGCTTCCTAACTTTACTTTCTTTTAGACAGGGCTCACTATTATCCTATTATCCCAGACTGGCCTAGAACTAATAACCCTCCCAACTTGCTGGGATACCACCATGCCTGGCTAGAGACTTTACTCTAAGATGATAAACTTAAGTCAGTATCACGACTGAAATTCTGCCAACCAAAGCTCTGCAGAAGCTGCCTGCTTAAGTGCTCTGACACTCCCTAAGCTCCAGCCAAACCGTTCTCCCTTTGATCCACCAGACTTAGCAAGTGTTCCTCCCGGACGGTACACATCCATCTAGATACCAAGTGTCAAGTCTATCTCCTACTCACCGACATTCAGTTTCTTCTCAGTAAGGAAAGTGTGCATGCTGTAAATGTCTCTCATCAATTCTGAGTCCCCAAAGGTGAAATAAACCACATCGCGTTCAGCTGCAGCAGCGGCCAGTATCTGTATTAAGGCTGTAACAAAGAGAACAGACATTTATGTCATGGCGGTTCCTATCAATACACTATTAGCTCTTTTAAACCTCTTTTAACCAGCTACAGAGGCTGTATGCCACAGATTTATTCTGCATTAAGGATTTACAAACCCAATGCACATGTTATTAGGTACAGTGACTACAAGATAACACAAATTATCCAGTTTATGACTCTCAGGTATGCTTGGAGAATAACATTCAACTGCAACAACCTCACAGTTACCTTCTCTGGACCACAAAGGAAAGTTCATTTGAAGCAGCAAACCAAGGCATAAAGGTAGTATTTATAATTATTTCTATTAATCTTGAATTGTTTTTCTGTTTGTTCGATTTAATAATTTTGTTCCATTACACACTCACTGGTCTTCTGCATCACAGCCCTATTTGGGAGGTTCTGATGCTGTCACTTGACTGCTACAAGCATTCTCCACACAAGTTGCTAAGCACACCTGCATCCTTCCAGCACTCACACCTATTGGTCCCTGCCACAGGGAGTCAGTGATACTGAAGATGCAGAGATGGGTAACTCCCTGGTGTGTCAGAACAGAAAAACAACTGAGAACCACTACCTCCAATCAAGGCTACAAATCTGCTATATTTAAGAAAGGGAAAACAGTGCACATTAACTTATGCTTAAATGGTCCAGTAGGTAAAGGTACTTGCTGCCAAGCCTAAAAACCTGAATTCAATCCCTGGACCCACATGGTAGAAGTAAATACTGGATTCCCACAAGTTGTTCCCTGCCCTCTACATGTAGTGTATGTACACACATGCACATAATTAATTAAAATTATAAAATGAGTATGCTATTTTTATCTTTTTTTTAAAAAAAATAAAGTCTTACTTTGTAGGTTCAGACTGGTCTTGAACTCACAATCCTTCTGCCTCAGTGACTTGCTTGAGTGCTGGGATTAGAAGAGTGTGCTACCATGCCTACCTATTATTATTTCTGACAATGTATGTGATTCCAAAATACCATCCAGATCCTGTCCTGCTTTTTAAACCATATTTACTGAGTATCTACAACCTGGAGATACCATGATGAGGTCTCATTAATCTTAGAATGTTGAAAGTAATTAATTTCAAAACAAAGGTAAGTTTTAATTAAAATTGCTCAACCAACTTATGCATACATTAAAGCTTCAGAAGTCCCAGTTTTAAAAGGTTCCTAATTAACCTTAAAGTACATATAAAAATGAAAACTAATGAATTGTCATCTTCCTTTACCAAAACATATCATGTTTTATTTTTCAGAGAAAATGAGAAGTTGGCTTTCAATGCTAGGAAAGGACCAGTCAGTTGGTCTTGATTTCACACCTGTCTCTGTTCTAGTAACCCTACTGCACAGACATAAGCTGGACCAGGAAGGATACAGAGACAGGGATCCACATCAGTCCCCACCTCTGCTAGCTTTATTCAGCCACTTTGGCTTGGCTCTCTTAGCCTCATTTTCTCAGTTACACAACAGAGCTGAACTAAATGATTCTTAGAAACTCTCAGTTAGGATTCCCTAATTACTATTATAAGTTTTCTGCCCGTATCAGATGTTAAGACTGTAACTACACAAATGAAATTTCCAGGAAGATAAATTAGTCTTGACCTTAAATACATCATCAAGTCATTGACAAAGTATTTAAAATTTTTCATTGTTTATTTTATGTGCAGTTGGTGTTTTGTCTGCATGCATGTCTCTGTGTGAGGGGGTCGGATCCCCTGGAACTGGAGTTACAGACAGTTGTGAGCTATATAGGCTATATGGGTGCTGGGAATTGAATCGGGTCCTCTGGAAGACTAGACAGTGAGTGCTCTTAACCACTGAGCCATCTCTCCAGTATTTTAAATGGCACCATCTACAGCAACTACTGTCTATGACATCTCCAAGGTCTTTGCAAACCTCTAGAATTAAACCTTATGATTTAAGGGAACTCACTTGCATTAGAAGTTAGATGAGAATAAATTTAATGGGGTATGGGGACAGATGCCAAGTCTGCTATAAAAGCTTATAATTCTAGCTCAAGCACACATAGGTGCCAAAATAATCACTTAAATTAACCTGTAGGGAGCTTGGTTTAATTTTCTTTTTGGCAACCATGTTATACCATGAGGAAAAAAACAAATATGAATAAGCTGAAAAAGCAATTTACTGTGTCCTGTTACAGCAAATGAACCAAGCAAATATGGGTAAGACAGGGCCAGGTATGGTGGCACACACCTTTAATCCCAGCACTAGTGAGGGAGAACCACTTGGTTCTTAGGTTCAAGGCCAGCCTGGTCTACAGAGCAAGTTCCTGGACAGCCAGTGCTATAGAGAGCGAGGTGTCAGATAATGAAAACTTATACACAGGTGGTGTCTGAGGCTATCACATGTAATATTAGTAGTGCCTACTAACATGGAGCTTATAGAAGATGAACTCTACTAAAGATAAGCTCATTTAATTTTTGCAGAAACAGAACAAGATAACTAGTATTACAGCCATTTTGAAAACGGTTAAATAATTGTCCAAGGACACCTAGTAAAATGCAGTAGAGCTGAGATTTGAACGCTACCCAGTTCACTGCTTCCAAGCTGCAATACAAAATCACTGCATGAGGCCAAGCAGACTTTACCATGGGCCAGACACAAGGTTTCCTGAACGTGTTTATTTGCATTATTTGAGTGTAGGCTGGCAAGAAGGCTCGAAGGGGACAGATGTGAAAGTACTGCCCACGCTTTCCTACTGAATTCAGTCTTCTGAGCACTCACACACTCTTGGCTGCTCTGACAGTCTCCAGCTCTGCTTGTTAAACCCCAAGGTACAGATGGTGTTTACAGCAGAGAGCACTCTTGTAGGCCAACTCTCACACCCAGAGTATTCCTTTCCCTGACTACTGTTCTTAGTTTTGACTTGGCTGCCCTCTTAGCACAGCATCACTAAGTTCCGCCTTTAGTCTACTCATCTGCTCTAAACAGGCTTTCCTCAAGGCCACCACTCTACCTGCAATGCTGGATCACTTTCCTCACTCTGCGACCAAACACCTAACAAAGCAACTGAGGAACAGAAGTCTGTGTGGTCCCGAGCTTGAGAGGACAGTCAGCCAGTCACAGTAGAGAGGGCGTGGCAGCATGGAGCAGCTGGTCACTTTGGATGCTCAGTTGTTCTCCTTTTCAGTCAGCCCAGTACCCTAGCCCACTGGACAGTACTGCCCGTATTTAGGGTGGGTCTTCCCACCTTAATTAACTTAAACTGGAAACTCCATCACAGATATGCCCAGGAGTTTTTCATGGTAAGCCTAAATCCCATCAAATGGACTCAGATTAATTTACATTAACCATCACAAATGTCAGTTTTCATATCTAGATCCAGATCCAATGCAGATTACATAAAAAGTTGTACATACTGGCATTAAATCTGGCTTGAATATGGAACTGGTAAATTGATAGTTGGGTGATGTCAAGCTGATTACCCAACTCTCTATGCCTCAGTATGTCACTTATAAAAACAGAAAGTCTTCCTAATAGGTTGTGTACTTATACAACAAATAACTAACTTGCTGTCATGTTTGATGACCCATTAATACACCTAGTACATCTCCTAGAACACAGAATACATTCAGCGTATCACCGTAGCTCACAATAAGAAGCGTACTGAGCCGGGCGGTGGTGGCGCACGCCTTTAATCCCAGCACTCAGGAGGCAGAGGCAGGCGGATCTCTGTGAGTTCGAGGCCAGCCTGGGCTACCAAGTGAGTCCCAGGAAAGGCGCAAAGCTACACAGAGAAACCCTGTCTCGAAAAACCAAAAAAAAAAAAAAAAAAAGAGAAGCGTACTGATAAAGTCTTCTGGAGGAAGACAGGGCCAACTTCACCAGTCCTAACACTTACCTGCTGTGTTCCTTTGTGAGTCTGTCTACCAACCTTGGCTTCCCAGTCCTATGAAGAGGGTTACAAACTAAAGAGTAGCTATGCAAATAAAGAGACAAGGCAATGGTTCTTACACCCGACTGATCATTATCAACTTGTAGACTATGAAACAAAGTGTGCAAAACATTTTCCAGATCCAGAAACCCAGTGGCATCTCATAAGTGATAACAAACACCCCGCTCATCCTTGACCTTACACTGTCATATAAAACAATGGGCCACAGAAAGAACAATGCAAGAATGTTACATGTATTCTTCCTCAGGGGAAGCTGAGAGAGAGAAAAGGAAGTGTGGTCTATTCCCACAGAGGAAGCAAAGCACCAAGGAACCTGAGGTGACCAAGTGAGGTGACCTGGTCCATAATCTATTTTCAGGATTCACCCTTTCTGATGTTTATAACCACAATTTCTACAACCCCCAATTAAAAGGTCACCAGGTCAAATCAACCATAGCATGGCAGAAAATGACTCACTGGCACTATCTTGTTACCATTCTTGATTAGTAATTTTTCTGGAGTTTAGCTTTTTGTTGTTTTTTTGAGACAAGGTCTTCTATGTAGCCTAGGCTTGCTGATTCACATGCCACAGCTGCTCGAGTACTGGGATTAGCGGCATGTATGTCCCCCATGACTGTCTTGAGTTTAACCATCTTGATTCTAAAATAGCAAAGAAATTAATAAAGATATCAGGTTTGATTTAAGGACATGAGGATGGCCAAATGTACACCAAGTTTCTGTATCTCATCAATCTTTCACTTAATATGTCAAGGGACCCATTGGAAATCTCAGCTAATGAAAGACATATCATCTACTGTTTATTGGGTATGTTCATTTGGTCTCATGGGTGAAACAGTATCCAAGTTGGTCTAATTAGAGTATTTCTATGGGATTTTTTTTTTAACTATGGAATCCTTTTTTTTTTTTTTTTTTTTTTTTTTAAATCTAGGGCCATTCAACTGTACAGCTTGTTAAGTCTGTAACTATTTAGTTCTGGTTCCTGTCATGTAGACACAACTTGAAGACAAGAGGATGTGGCTACCACATTTAGTTGCCCACAGGAGGGAACCAATACATGTGTTGCAGAAATGGAGAAGCTGATCCCAGGATCTAATCATTTATAAAGCCAACTGCATGAGACCTTCGTCAGACACATTATTTCATAACCCCTCTGGGAGGAAAGAAAGGCCCACCGTCAAATGGAAAGATCCTCCCCTCCTTTCTGATCAGAGGGATAACCTACATTAGAGTCAGAATTCTTTTCATCTTCACGCTACCACAAAGAACCTCCACACACAGTATTTGTGTAGGAGATGGGATCCTCTGGTGGAGCTAAGACTCAAGTGGAGACTGAGAGGAGTGGAAGGAACTAGTCAGGTCCAGATACGCATTTAGAATGTGCAGCGTCTTCGGGTAAGGAAGGGTACTCAGAGGCTGCTGAGTAATAAACAGCTTTGTGGAAACACTGGCGCACATCTTATATGTGAATCAAGTATTAGGCAAGGCTCAGGGATAGAAAAAAAACTGCACAGGACTATGGCATCAAGACACTCTTTAGTATAGTAAGCTAGCAACAGCATAATCTCTTATAAGGCAAGTAAATACCTTATGGGGATAGTAAAAAATAAACTAGAAGGGAATCCTAAGGAGACACAAGAAAACCATAAACCGGCTCTTCATGAAGCAAGCAGAAAAGAAGGATGTGTGCTTCACTGACAGATCTTTCAGGCATGGGTAAGTTCTATGCTCTTCAGAGACACCTTTTCAAGCGCCAACATGTCTGTAATAGTTCAGTCCCACGGAGTCTGCTAAAGTAAACTCTTAAAGCAGAAATATTGTCTTTATTCTTCAACTCTACTACAGTAAGCCTGGGAAGAAATGAACTTACCTTTACTTAGAAACATCTCATGGAGCCCAGGCTTGGTGAGCAGATCACACTCCCCATTTCTCTCCCACCTTCCTTGAGTAAGAATACTCTAACATTCTTGCAATGGTCTTTTTGTGGCCCTCATGCTTAGATGAAATCTTAAATGATAACTATGTTCAGGGATGTCTGGAATATTTGTTATCAGAAGCCCACTCATAGTCTGTTCTAGTGGGTGTTAAAATAACAGCAGCAGCAGCAGCAGCAGCAGCAACAACAACAACAACAACAACAAGAACAACAAAACCACACCCAAAACAAAAAAAGCAAAAAGAGTTCTGGGTGGTGGCACACACCTCTGATCCCAGCAGAGGCAGGTGGATCTCTGTGAGTTCTAGGCTAGCCTGTTCTACATAGTGTGGTGGTATTGTGTTCTCCAAAATATTGTGTACATTAATAAACTTATCTGGGGTCAGAGACAGAACAGCCACAATATTAAACATGAGGATAGGCAGTGGTAGCATACGCCTTTAATCCTAGCATTCTAGAGATAGAAATCCCTCTGGATCTCTGTGAGTTCAAGGCCACATTGGAAACGGCCAGGCGTGGTGACCCACTCCTTTAATCCCAGAAAGCAAACCTTTAATCCCAGGGAGTGGTGGTAGAAAGGAGAAAGGTATATAAGGCGTGAGGACCAGAAACTAGAGGCATTTGCCCTGGAGAGGCATTGGGCTGGTTAAGCATTCAGGCTTAGAAGCAGCAGTTCAGCTGAGAGTCATTCGGATATGAGGACATTGAGGCTTCCAGTCTGAGGAAGCAAGACCAGCTGAGGATCTGGCAAGGTGAGATAGCTGTGGCTTATTCTGTCTCTCTGACCTTCCAGCATTTACCCCAATACCTGGCTCAGGTTTGATTTTATTAATAAGAACTTTTAAGATTCATGCTACAACATAGTGAGTTCCAGGTTAGGTAGGGTTTTGAGACACTATCTCAAAACCAAAATATCATAAAAGGTTTATAAAGCAAACACACAAAGCTGCTTTAATTCCAACAAAGACAAAAGACCAAATAATCTACAAAATTATAAAGTGTGACCAGTTACATCAATGACAAAACACACAAACTCTTATCTTTGAAAGAGCATTGGTTGGGTTGGGGATTTAGCTCAGTGGTAGAGTGCTTGCGTAGCAAGCACAAGGCCCTGGGTTTGATCCTCAGCTCAAAAAAAAAAAAAGAGCACTGGTGAGAGACAGGGGCACCATACAAGTGGGGACAAATAAATCAGCTAAAACTTAAAAAAAGTGTAACAGCTAATGGGTTACAAGGTGGGGGCACTTTAGGATACTGACTGTACCGTACTTATGACGGTCTGTCTCAATCAACTGATTTTTACTGAAAACATCCTAAAACGCACTTAATCATCTAGCCTACTGAACATCCTAGCCTAGTGCCACAGTGTCATGGAGTTTCAGGTGTGTGCCTTCTTGCTCACAACTACAGGGTGACTGGTAGCTGTGCTATCCTGTTGTCCGGCACCATGAGAGTTATTATTAATTATTATTATTAGGATCTATTATTATACCACATAGCCTCAGCTTGGGAAAAGAGCAAATTCAAGATTTCAAGCACGTTTTCTACCTACCTAAGGCCTAAAGAGACATTGTTTGCCAGGGATTATCAGGGGAGTTCAGACTCAAAGGCTCTTTCCTGTGTCTTCCGAGAAACATGGCCCAGCAGGCAAGAGGGTGTACAGCGTCACTACTGGCACACAGAGTACAGGAGGTGACCCGCAGCTCCTGGGGTCTAGCAGACAGCCCTCTGCTCTCCTAGTCCTAAGGCCTCTGGTTGCCTGGGGCAGCAGTTGTAATAAATGACATTGGATGAATTAAGAGATGAAAGTATTCTCTTTATGTTTTTTCACAATAGATCAAGTGTGGTGGCACATGACTGTAACATTAGCACTTGGGAAGCTGAGGCAAGATCCTGAGTTCAAGACCTGCCTGGGCTATATAGTGAGTTCTAGGTCTGCTGCTAGGATATATAGGAAAACCCTGTCTCAAAAAACAAACAAATAAACAAAAACCCAACTTATTAAATTAATAAATGATTATACTAATGTACAACTAGAGAAGCTAACATTGAGTTGTTGTTAACTGTGAAACTTGTGTACTATTAGGCAACACATATCTCAAAAATACTTCCTTATATTTTTAAATAAAGATATAAAAGCTTAAGGATTTATATACACCTGTGTTGTCCGTGAAATGTTTGGTAAGTTTTTGTTGTTATTGTTTTTACAAAAACAATACATAGCCTGGTGGTGGTAGCACACACCTTTGATCCCAGCACTTGGGAGGCAGAGGCAGAGGCAGGAGGATCTCTGTGAGTTTGAGGCCACCCTGGCCTACAGAGCGAATCCCAGGACAGACTCCAAAGCTACACAGAGAAACCCTGTCTCGACCACCCCCCCAAAAAAAACCAAAAAAACCCCAAAACAAAACAAAACAAAACAAAAAAACAATACATATAGCAATAACCAAACCATCCCCCACATACCAAAAAGAAAATGTTATGTCTCTATTACCACTTAGAGGAAATTTGTGGTTATTTTTTACACATATATAGATAAACATAAAGAACCTCAGATTGTATGTGTACTGTTTTATATGCATAATTTAATTTTGAAAATGATTCACATGGTATGTTTGTTCATTTCCCCTCTAAGTAGGAATATTCCAAAGACATCTTTCCATTTCAGTAGATGTATTTCTGTAATGGTTTAATGTGTAATATTTTATTTCATAAATGCCCTACATATTTTTCTGTATAAAAATTAAAGTGTAAGCAGTGCTATAGTACTTGTCTAACATGCAAATAGCCCTGGGTTTGATCCCCAGCACAGTTAGAAAACAACACTGAACAAAGTCATGGTGTAGGTAACCACTGTCCCACTGAAGGACACAATGACTAGTACTCTAATGACTATTCAAGCAAGTGCATGGGAGAGAGTCAGAGTAACCCTTCAGTCTAAATCTCAGGAACCGAGAAAATGACTGACACGAGAGCATCTTTGAACACCATCCTGATGGTCCAGCAAGGTTGCGGGAGAGAAAGGGTTTTTAAGCCAAAAAAGAAAAGGACATAGATGAACACATTTATAAAGCTTTCCATTGTCCAGCACAAATGACCACGGTTTATGGCAGACCAGGTTTTGGGATTGATGACATGAATCTAGTCATTCATTTTACTTAGAGAAAAACAGAAAAAAAGAAGTATCTGTCATAAGATCAGTAAGTCCAGAGTGAAAAACAGGTTTCCTCAAATAAATTCAAGATGAGAATCTCCTAAAATAAATCTCACAAATTCCTTCCTTTGTTGACTTTCAAACATAAAGAAAAAAAAAATGCACCAGGCAATTTATGTGTTGAACTTGAAGGAAATATGGTGGTCTTCAAAATGAGGGGACAAGAAAGGCTATTCTAAAGATGTCACTAAAATGTGGACATAAAATTAACTCGATATGGCATTTAACCAAAAAGCTAACAAAGAAAGGAAAAAACAAAACTGAAAAAAAAATGTTTGTAACATAGGCTATGAACACTGAACCTTTTTAATTTATTTTTTTCTTTTTTGGTTTTTCGAGACAGGGTTTCCCTGTGTAGCTTTGCGCCTTTCCTGGAACTCACTTGGTAGCCCAGGCTGGCCTCGAACTCACAGAGATCCGCCTGCCTCTGCCTCCCGAGTGCTGGGATTAAAGGCGTGCGCCACCACCGCCCGGCTATTTTTTGTTTTTCAAGGCTGGGCTTCTCTGTGTAGCCCTGGCTATCCCTGAACTCACTCTGTAGAACAGGATGGCTTTGAACGTAGAAAATTGTCTGCCTCTGCCTCCCAAGAGCTGGGATTAAAGGCGTACGCAACCACTTTTTTTAATGTACCAGGAATTGTTACTGACCAGAGAAAGAACAACTATCTCAAAATATATGAGGAGGCATGAAAAAACAATTCACAGAAACAAACAAAAATGTGCACTAATTGGGAAACTGCTGAATGTCAGAGTAGCTGGAGAGTGGTACATCTCACCTTCCTGAGCTCATCCTACAGCCCTTTAGGGGACAATCTACATCAAGTATCAAAATATAAAGGACACATATTCTAGGAGTTACTCTTACTTCAGGAAATTTATCCTAAGAAGATAATTATGTGCAACTTAAAGTAAAATAGCGCACAAATCAATTGTACCAAGTAGAGAATCTCTGAACTGCGATATATATGTACTTAGAACAAAATACTATGTAACCATTAAGATAATTGGCAATGTCTTTATTTTTGGTATTGAAAACTATCAGAATGCAGGTTTTAAAAAGGGGTTATGGGATGAAATTATGGTGAGAATCCATTCATGTCAGATGGCTATACAGAATTTTTTCACAAAGCTACTCAAATGGATGGCCACCAAAACACTGCCAGTGAGTTTTGGTGATGTCTATATACCTAAGGGCACCTTTCTGGGTTTCGGCAGAGTGAACGTGTCACTTTTATGAAAATAACAAGCTTTTCATTATGGGGATGATTCTACTGGACAGACATACCTGTTTCCTTCCTAATGAGCTGGTTTTATCTGTGCCTTCCTTGGCTGACAAGGCCAGCTACTCCTTACGTTTGCTGTCACTATTCCTACTGCTCCCTGGAGACTCCCCGCTGGCTCTCAGTACTGTGTTCCTGGAGGCAGCACCTAGACACTTGGAAGTGCTGCAGGTTAGTCTGTTGTACTACTGAGGTGATTCAGGAAATTCCAACTGTATTAGTTCTTTGTCAATTTGACATAAGCTAAAGTCAAGAGAAGAGGGAAACTCAATTGAAAAAATGCCTCCACCAAACTGGCCTTTGGGCAAGCTTGTGGGGCATTTTTTTTAAAAATAATTATTGATGTGTGGGGGTCCAGTTCACTGTGGGCAGCACCACTCCTGGGCAGCTGGAAGCTATAAGAAATCAGGCTGAGCAAACTATGGGAAACAAGCCAGGAAGCAGCACCCTTCATAGCCTCTGCATCAGGTCCTACCTCCAGGTTCCTACCTTGACTTCCCTCAGGATGGACTATGACCTGGAAGTATAAACTGAAATAACCCTTTCCTCCCCAAGTTGCTTTTGGTCAGTGTTTATCACAATAGAAACCTTAGCTAAGACACCAATTCCTAGGGAGACCGAGTTCAGCCATACAGGTAATGATCTAATCAACATTTCTATGTATGAAAACCCAATCTGAGCACCAAAAGTGAGCAGAATTTTATGGCTGAACACACTGACATTTAACGACAAAGAGGTGATTTAACACTATTGGGAGAGGTTGTCAAAACTCCCAATTGTCTTCCAGGCTTTATCCTAAGTGTATCTTTTCTGTTCAAAGTATGGAACTTAAGCATTCTGGAAGTTATTCTAGTAAATTTTCAAACTTGAAGGGATCAGGAGACAAAATGCAGGTGACCTGGGGACCGACCCCCTGAGCCTTGTGGCTATAACCTGAAGTAAAGACAGCCATGTGGAAGACTATGCCCTAACCTGTACTCATTCCAGGAAGGTAAGTGTCAAAACTGTACTATGGTACTGCTAGCTTATGTCAGACCATTGGGGTGAAATGGAGCAGTGGTTACTCTGCTTTCTACATTTGATGAATTCAAATCAAGTAGATGCTCTAACGATAAAGGGCCAGTAGCTTAGTAAACAGTGTTTTGTAATGTCTCATCCTTCTTGGGTATCCAAATGCCTCCTGGTCTGTGCCACTCATGCAGCTCCCCTGGGCCATATTACCACCGCACTGTACGTATCAGAGCATCAGCCACTCCATGCCACATCTGCCTATGCCTTTCTTTCATACACTGGGCTGTGAATGTCGAAGAGAGAGACCACAGCTTATTTACCTCGTACTCTCAATACCCATAGCATGGCAGATGGTCCATTTGTTCAGTGAGTGAGTGAAGGAGTTCAGTGAATAACACTGAAGTGAATAACAGTGAAGGAGTTCAGTGAATAACACTGTCCACAAACAACACTCCAGTGAGAAAAGTGCTGGAGTAGGCACTCTGGTTTAAAACATCAGAGTTGGTTTTGCGGTTTTCTTTCCCTTGACCTTTCTACATTCAGCAAAACACTGTGGGATCTGGTTGATCAAAGAGCTAAGCAAACCTCTGCATGGAAATAGTAACTGAAGCTAAGAATTCCTTCGAACACAGCAAGAAAAAGAGGATGGTGCCAAATGTTCTTTTTCATCCTTAGACTTTTATAGTCTCCTATGACACAACACTAGATTGGACTTTAGCGACTGACTAACTCCTCTCTCCAGCCCTCCCACCCCAGTCAGCAAGCTCCTACCTTTCTCCACAGTGACTGACTTACCTTTTAATCGAGCATCACCCCCAAAGGCGCCACAGCCCCAGTTTCCTGTGGCCACTGCAGAAAGATTCTCAGGAGGAACTCCAGGACGGAGAAACCCACAGTAAGCCTGCAGGATAAAAGAGACACCACAGTGAGCAGACACCAACAGCACCCGCTGGCTGACGGGCTGAGATCGGCATCCACCGTCAAGTTCTGTTCTCAGTCCCATTTTCTTTAGGGCCAAAGTAACAGGGAAACAGGAGTGAGATGTGAAGGACAGCAAGAGCTGAAACCTTCCAGTATTTGTTTAGATGCTGGGCAAATCAACCCACTCAATCCAGTAAGTCTCAGCTGCTCTATCCAGTGAAATAACAGAAGTGGACCACCGGATGGATGGATGTCAAGACCTTGTGCTGGGGCCCCGAGAATGACAACTCGGACAACGCACTTGCTCAGCACTTCTGCACACTTCCGGTCAGTGTCCTTCTTTTGTGGAGTCAGGGTCCCTGCAGTGCTTCACTGGTCAAAGAGTTTTGTGGTTTCCTCCTCTCTACACTCAGCTAAACGAGACACTGGGGTTAGACTAAGAACCCCAGCTTTAAAAGGGATTCTTATATTCTGTAACAAAATCTTAGTGCAGACTGTCACTGCCCATCCCCTTCCTCTCTCTGGCTCCTGAGAGATGAGAACAAAATGGCCTCTAAGACCTCTCTCAGTCCTAGTCCCCAGTTTCACAGCTCTGTTCTAAGTTAGACTATTTAAGAATTTACCAGTTACCTCCCCAAAGTACAATATATCCTAAGGATGTTGGATAAGTAGTAACTAAATAACAAGCTCATTTTGGACACAAGAAGACCCGAGTTTAAGGTCTCAAAGTTTCTGACTTTTATCTCCTTGCTATCATCCAAGTCAGTCTTCCTGCCTTTCAAGGGTTCTTAGCATTGTGAAACTATCAGATGAGTTAAAGAGGTTTAATGTAACAGCAAAGCAAATCTCCTCTAGGGTCTCTCAGGTATCAACCAAAGACAAAAATATAGTCTGTATGCAATACTAAACCAAACTACAAGGATGATCTGTGACAAATGTCCCTAGAGAAAAAACAAGGATAAAGAAAGATGCTTCTGTGAAACTCACATGAAGAAATATAGTAAATTGCTCTCTGAAGTCTCCGTAAAGGTATAAAAATGTATTTTACACACTGTCTGGATGGATTAACAAGGCTATTTCTTTTACCCCTCCTAGGCTGTAAATCCTGACGGTTATTAATTTTAAGTTGTTACTAAACCGTTACTCAATACCAAGGTACGGAGCTTATATAAGAACTCACAAATTACCTGTATAATCAGATGGACCGAGCTTCTGAAAATTCCTTTCAGGTCAACAATATGAGAGAGCTCCATTTGTTTTTTGGCAGGTTCTTCAAAGATGAAGAATCTGACATTCATTATATGAACATGAGGGAGAACAACCCTCTGTCAGAATAAACACAACTCTGCCACTGTGTCCTGTCATTTTTTCCTAATCTGCTTAAACAAAGATGAGTTCTTAGCCTCCAAGCTTACGTTTCAGTCCCCTGCCCACTACTGTAATCATCCTGGCAGGAGAGACAATACTCTTAGGACAGACCCTTGTGTTTCTTCTGCCTTTGGTCATTAGGATATGAAGGGAAGGGCTGAAGCCCTGCCACCATTGGAGGAGGAATTGCCTCCCAGAAGGGGATTTCATACACTTCTAACAACTTACTGGACAAGTCTGAAGGACAGATAAGCAATGAAATGATGGGTCAGTGATGGGTGGGACTAGAGCTGCTTACTTATGCATGACCCCTGCCCTCTGGTTAAAGCTAAATCTCAGGTCAAGACCCTTAATTCTTTCCCCTTCCCAACATAGCCACACTGAACACATCTCTTTTTTCTGTTTTTCATTATGATCTGTCTCTTTAGAGTATTGGAGATGGATGTTTGAACTTAGTGTGTCTAGACTGGCAGAACTTAGAGCAGTGGTTCTCAACCTTCCTAATGCTGCCACCTTTTAATATAGTTCCTCATGTTGTAGTGACCCCCAACAATAAAATTATTTTTGTTGCTACTCCATAACTAATTTTGCTGTTATGAATCGTAATGTAATTATCTGTGTTTTCTGATCGTCTTAGGCAACCCCTGAGAAAGGGTTTTTCAACCCCAGGGGGCCACAACCCACAGGTTGAGGACCATTGAATGTTACTACTTTAGAAACTCTAAAATTGTCTCTAAATAACTAGGGTTAAGTCATTTCAATAAGCAAAAATAGCTTAGTTTAGTGATGATCAGGTTTAACAATGGAGAGTTTAAAACACTTAAATTATTAGAAGTAACATCTAACATAAAATGTCTTATTTTTTTGAAAATATGGCCACAACAAAAGCTCTGAAACGGAAATTAAAATGCATTTAATAATTTTTATCAAATACTTTCAGATAAAACTTCTACAAAGTAATTAGATAGAAATTAAATGATTTAGAATTACATAGTAATATACAAAGAAAGTCAAGCATTTGTAAGTTCAGAAGTACAGTAGTCTCCCAGCATCCTTTAGGGGAGTATTTCAGGATACCACTGAGGATATCAAAGTCCACTTGTGTTCAAGACAGCACACTCTTATATGGCCTACACAACCCTCTGGTATTCTTTAAAGAGTTTAAATCAGCCGGGCGGTGGTGGCGCATGCCTTTAATCCTAGCACTCAAGAGGCAGAGCCAGGCAGATCTCTGTGAGTTTGAGGCCAGCCTGTTATACAGAGCGAGATCCAGGACAGGCACCAAAACAACATAGAGAAACCCTGTCTCAACCACCCCTCCCCTCAAAAAAAAAATTTAAATCATGTTTAGCTTTGTAAACACCTGCTACAATATATGAATTAGCAAGCAATAACATGAAAAAAACCTATACATCAGAATGCATGAAATAAAACGTTTTCAATGAGTCTATGGATGCAGAACCCAGAAGCAATGGAGGGCAATGAGGTAAGGTGCCTGAACCCCTTTAGAGAGTCTGCCCAGGGCTGGAGAGATGGCTCAGTGGTTAAGAGCACCGACTGCTCTTCCAGAGGTCCTGAGTTCAATTCCCAGCAACCACATGGTGGCTTACAACCATCTGTAATGAGATCTGGTGCCCTCTTCTGGCCTGCAGGGACACATGCAGGCAGAATACTGTATATATAATAAATAAATAAATCTTTGGGGTTGGGGATTTAGCTCAGTGGTAGAGCACTTGCCTAGCAAGCACAAGGCCCTGGGTTCGATCCTCAGCTCAAAACAACAACAACAACAAAAAAAGAGAGTCCACCCAGGGACCCAGGGACGTCAATTCTTTAGGAGGTTAGCAGATCCCCTAAGAGATGAGATTCTTTCTCCCTTCACAGCAGAACTGAACTTAACACTGGTGAGAAGAAGAGATCAGAAAGGAAGCAATCTGAGAATCTGTCAAGTCCTCACTCCACAAAGTTCTTAGGAGTTCTCTACAGCACCATATTGGTAAATACTTTTCTGTTCCCCCCAACCAAGGTGGGAATGTTTGAGGAAACTGGCAGAGAAAAGGAAACCAATGTGAACTCAGGCCATACATTGACCTTTTGTCTCCCAATGCTACAACACAGCAATTCATTCATCCTAATAAATAACTGAAAAAGAGGCAAGTATTCATACTGCAGGAGAAGAAGGAGAAAAAAAATCAATGAACACCTATATGCAAGAGTGAGGTCTGATGAAGGAGGAAGGAAGAGAGAGGTAACCCTGGACTCCGGAAGGTTGCAAAGGGGAGTGCTGAAAGCAAAAACCAACCACCCACCCAACCAACCAAAAGAAAAGAAAAATACTGCCATCTAGAATGGAAAACTAGAGACTGAACAGGAAAGTGAAGACAGAGATGTAAGCAGGAAACAAAGAAAAGTGAAAAAGAAGTGAAAGAAAGCAGGTCATCTCCAGAACAGAGCTGGCACAAACATGTACATACAGACACATACGCACTCTGACTTCAAGGTCATTAGTGACACTTTCAAGTAGATACATTTCAACGATGTTTCACTCTCATGTAAACATATACTTTCCCCCAGATTTATAATTATTGTTCCTGGAGAACTGTGTATTCATATGAAGTCAACCTATCATTCTAGTTTAATCTAAACTAGTCAACAGTTGATACAGAGGTTTTCCATATTCTGTGGTTTCTTAAAAAGTCTTTTAATTTTTTGGAAATGAGAATAAAGTTATACTATAAAGAGCCTTAAAATCATCCTATGCTCAGTCACAACACATTTGGTAAACCCCTAAATACCCACTGTATAAAGACATTGATTCGTATCTTACACATCACAGAACAGACTGAGAATCAGTAAACTATTTACAACCAGGACAGTCATTACCAGAGCTCATCAACCCAAACAATTATAAACATTTTGTCATGATGATACAACATGAGAGATTCCAATACAGTCAGATGAAACAGATAATAAAATATGAGATTATAGGTAATTTTTGGGTACATTTATATGACTACATTTGATGTGTAAAGACCTACAAAAACAACTGTTTGAAAGGGAGAATCATGGATGGCTTTGTATTTGAAGTAACTATATATATTAGCACACAATTTATCCTATTTCTTATTTCTTCTGTCTGTGTGGCCATGCCAGTGAGCATCAAGGAATGCCTGTGGAGTCCAGGGCACAACTGCAGAAAACCAGTAGGGATCCAACTCAGGCTATTGTGATTGGTGGCAGGTATCTTTACCTCTTGAGACATCTTACCAGTCCAGTTTCTGGTATTTTTTAAATGAATAAAATGAAAGAAGTCAATTGAGTTCAGTTTTCTTATCTTTAAAATAAAAAAAATAGATTGGATATCTTCATGATTTTCTGGTTCTATATACTAAGAATGTCACAGGAAAACTTCCTAGATATGATACATTTGAACTAAGATTCCAGAAAAAGAATGTGACATACACTTTGAGATTATAAATGATCAGATAGATATTGCACTTCTTAGAAATATCAGCAGAAAGCACCGATTGATTTGTTATTAGGCTTTGATTTAGTAATAACCCTACTCCAAATATAGATCCTAACAAAAATCAATAAAATAGGAAACAGCTGCAATCAACTTGGTTCAATTTCTATCTCAGAAGGCTCCAGGAAATGTATTCATAATGTAACCTCACCTAAACAAGTCTAAGAGGATAAATACAGCATTTCACTGGCATCTCACTCTTTCCTTGCAGAGACACCTGACACTTTTACAAGCTGGAGTCACAAATCTTTCCAACACCAGTGTCTAAAATGTCAACCAGCTGATCTCTCCCAGAATTAAAAATACCTTCCCAGTACCAGTTGGACAGAGTAAGACTGAGTCATTCTTTTTACAGACCAGCTCTTCCTGCAGGTCTTGATGTAGGTCTAACAGGACAGATGGAGCTTGCATGGAGTGACCTCTTCTAGAGGATTTCTATTCCAGTTGTCATCCCCTCAGCAATGCCGAGTGGCAAACAGGATGCGAGAGTGAAGACGTACACAACGCATTATGGTTGCAGGCTTTGATGCTTCATCTAAAAGATGCTCTACTCTCCCAGTCTACCTTCCATAATGGATGCAAAAATTTAAGTAAGTTATCACTAATACGATCTAACATGTTTGCTCTAAACACAAGTTTATAAAACATAGTGAAATACAATACATTATTTCCTCCAACTTGTACTTCCCTTTGATGTGATTCTTGATGCTTGTGCCAAAATTCACAAATCTGTTTAATAGATAAGTGTGATTAATAAGGAATAGAATTTACTTTAGGAAGCACACAGTTTGTTTTCTTCTGTTGTTTTTTTAGTGTGTGTATGTATGTGTGAGAGTCTGTGTGTGGAGGCCTGAGGTGCTGCTAGGTGAATTCCTCTATTGTTGCATCTTATTTTTTGAGACAGGGTGTCTCACTGACTAGAGCTTGCTGTTTTAGCTAGAATGGCTCGCCAGTGACCACCAGGAATCCACTTGTCTCTGCCTTCTCACTGCTAGGGTTACAGGCACACAGTTTTTACACAGGTTTTGTGTAGGCAGTAGGGATCTAAACTCAGACCTCGTGCTGCAAGCACTCTGCCCACAGAGTCACCTCCCTGGTCCCTGTATTAGATAAGATTAAGATGTTGGGCTGGTGAGGTAGGTCAAGTGGTTAAGGTGCCTGCTATCAAGGCTGGCACTCTGAGCTCAGTCCCTGGAATCCAGATGGTGAGAGGAGAAATGACTCTTGTAAGCTGTCCTGTAACCTCTGCAAGTGCACTGTGGCACACATGTCCTACCACACATACAAAAGAAATTAATTAAATGTAACAAAATGGTTTTTTAAAATAAGATGAAAACGGCATTTAACAAAATTATTTGTTGCTTTTTTTCTTTTTCAGCAAGAGTTAGAAAACAATTATTTGCTGAAATAATAAATTTTGTGAACATAGCAATAAATGAAAAGAACATGCATCTAACCCTGGTATGGTGACACAAGCCTGTAATCCCAGCACTCAGAAGGCAAAGGCAGAAGAATTATGAGTTCAAGGCCAGTCTGAGCTATAATAAAACCCTGTCTCAAAAGGGGGAAAAAAAAAAAAGGGAACACACATTTATCAATTGGCTTCCCACATGACAGGCCCTGAATCAGGTGCTTTCTCAATATTAGTTTACATGTCAATCAGCTGTATTAAATCTGCACTATTTTTCTTGTCTTGTGGGAATTTAATAAATATGTGGGGGACAACCTTAAATTTCCTTTAAAAAGAAATCAGACAGAAAGGAACACTGGGAAGATTCACCAAATACATTGACACAGTCATCTGAGAACAAGAAAGGGGTGACTGTGGCACATACTTGTAGGACAGCAAGGCAGGGAAGATTCGAAGTCATTAAGACTAAATAAAGTGAACAGTATAGAGGGTCAGACCAAGTAACTAATTTCTTTATGGGAAAAAATTTACATTAAAAAAATGTGATCTGGGGGTTGAAGTCTAGGTCAGTGATAGGATTCTTGTCTAGCACATGCAAAGTCCTGTGTTCTCCCTAGCACCAAGAGACAAAGAAAAAGAAAGGAAGTAGGGGAGGCAGAGGAAGAGAGGGGAAGAGGGGGGAGAGAAAACAAAAGGAAGCAGAAATCAGAAGGACATAGATTTGAACCCTGGCTTGGTCACTGGCCAGCCTTGGGCATGGAGCAAATTACTCATGTCCCAGGACTCCATCCATCTCTAACTAGAGGTGAGAACAGCATCGCTTGTCTTTTGGAGTAGTTAGGATTAAATCGGACCATGCAGTCTTGTATGTCCAGTAAGATGGAAGGCCACTTGAGCCTGGGAGTTCAAGGACAGCCTGTGTGGCATAGCAATACATGTCTCAAGAAGAGGAAGAACTATGACGGCTTTGAAAGTGCTACGTGGAATGCCGAGTACACAATAAGTAATCATATTAATCGAAAAACAATTCTACTTGCAGTTGACTGAAATGAGTCTTTTGTAAGTCAAAAGTGAGACTTAACTGCATAGTGACGTTGCTATTGGCAGGTGGAAAACAAATACAAAACTGGGTCACTGTATTCAACAAAAGTCAACACATCTGTTTCATCCGCTGTCTGCTCTTCCTGGTGCTGGACTAACTAGGCTTTATTTAGTATTTAAAAATATCTAGGAAGTGTTATTTGTAATGTTCTGAGATAATGCACTTAAATAATTTCTAAAATATTTAATTTACACCTAATCATTACCAAGTTCTCCGAAAAATTCTTTTGAGACCCTTCCATAAGGTAAACGTGACTGACCAGAATGAAAAGAAACTCCCTTGTTGCCAGGTTCTTTCAAGATTCACTCTCTGTATATACAGTGCATCTTCTAAGTACTCTATATTCTATAGAAGCAGTTCTCAACCTCTGGGTCACAACCCAGTTGGGGTCACACATTAGATAGCCTACATATCAGATATTTACATTATGATTCCTAATAGTAGCAAAATTACAGTTATGAAGTAACAACAAAATAATTTTATGGTGGGGGGGGGGGGTCACCACAACATGAAGGAGTGTATTAAAGGGTCACAGCATTAGGAAGGTTGAGAACCACTGTTTTATAGATAAATGTTTTCAGTGTTGGGGATATGTATCACCAGCCTATTTTTCTATATATACTAATAAACACACATATATACATTTACATATACACATATATACTTTATATCTATAACATTTCTGATATCTTTGAGGACAATAAACTGAAGGTTAGTGATATAAATACATGTAAAGAGCATCAATTAACCATAAGGAATTCTAGAGATTTGTTAGTGCCCAAGGATGGTATTAAAATAGCATAACTATGGATTAATTTTTTTAAAAATGATATTTATTCCTCTCTCTCTCTCTCTCTCTCTCTCTGTGTGTGTGTGTGTGTGTGTGTGTGTGTGTGTGTACACGAGTGCCATGTAGTGCATATGGAAGGTGGAAGACAATTTATAGGAGTTGGTTTTCTCTTTCCAACACGTGGGTCCTGGGGAGCAAATTATGACTAAGCACATTTTACTTTACTTTTTTTCACATATTTCTTTCAAAACACTTACTTAAACATCTTCCAGTTTCAAAAACCATGTAAAAAAGTCCCATAGACATACTTACGTAAAGAACACCCGATGAAAGTCTCAAGATAAATCTTACTTGTCTTGATACACTCTGTCAGAAAACATCTTGGACTTGAAGGCAATTGCTTCAAGGTGAGAATTCAGAACAGTGAAAACAAGTTATATCTGATTTTTTTTTTTTTTTGAGCACTAGGGATGTAGCCATTAAGCTACATACCAGCCCAGAGCATTTAAAATGTACACAACTACTATGAAATAGCCTCCTTAGTATCAGCCTGACCTGTAGTGTCAGGAGTGAGCAGTGTAGAAGAACTGTTAACACACAGCTTTGCTGAGGAACTGCTTTAATCGAATTTCAAAACCTGTCTGCTAGACTGGTTCAACTCTGCTGACAGCATATTATTGAAACTCTTTATGAGATTCATTTAAGAACACTAAACATTCAAACAACCTAATAAGTTATATAATAGAAAATAAGTTTATCAATGAATGAGCTGCTCAAATGGCCTCAAATTCTATTCCAAATGCCTCCTTAACTTCAATGGCTGGAAAAGCCACTGTGGCTTGTCTCTAACCAGGCTGATGTCACTATTGAGTTTCTTTGTAGGTTCCTGCAGAGGTAGCCAGGCTAAACCACAAAACTTGTCACCTTAATAAATAATATCCTAACCAAATCCTACACTGGCAGGAATACACAATGGTTTGCAGAACAGAGTTAATTTTCTTGGTTAGAGAGTAATCTGAGGAACTAAAGAACATCTTAGCTGCTTTGCTTAGGCTCCAAATGCACAGAATAGAATTAACACTCTATTTCACGAGGGAATATATTCATTATAGCACACAGTAGTGAGGATTTGAACAAACAAGAGGTATAGCTCTCTTTTTATTTCTGAAGTAACAAAAGAAAATGATTAGACAGAATACATCATAGACTATCACAGTTTCAATCATAAATATGTCAGACGACTAAACCAATAAATAACACGTTTACAGTTTAAGATTGACACATAATTTGTGATGTTTTAAAATGTTTTGATCCTGATATCTGTACACCTTATAGAGAAAATATCATGTGACAGATCCAAAACAAAAAACAAAAACAACTCCATACATAGCTCATTCCTTTCTCTACAGTTTCACAATGATAATGTTCTGAAACCACTAAAAGTACCTGAGGAGATAAATGCATGTGTGGGGTTTAACATCAAGCAATAGTCTATCTGGCAACACTGGCCAGTAATCAAACAATTATGAAATGGAAAGTACATCTTGTACAAGCTGACAGAACCATTAAATCAGAAGAGTCATGAGCAGATGTACTGACACCGTAAGAATTACCAGAAAGCATTAATTTCAGCATTAATAAAATGGCAGTAAATAGATGACAGCTGCCAGACGAACTCAGAAATAAGGTTACTGGCCTTGTTAAGCTCACGTCTCATTTTCTCAGGCACAAACTGATCGAGGTAGCGTCGGAAGTGAAGTGCATCAATGGCAACGATCTCCGTGCAGCGTCGCTGCCAATCATCCCTGTGAGGGGCAGGAAGGGAAGCAACATAAGGAACAGGTAGAATCCTTCAGATAAGAACCTTGCACAAGTCATGCTGTTGACATTTTGGCAGTGTTATGATATTAAAATCAAACAAACCATAAGCACAGGTCCCTCCCAGGCAAACAGGAGGGCAGGAAGCCATTACGTTTTAGATTCAGAGGTATGCATACTGCAGACTGCTGAGCAATATAATGACAAATCCAGAGACAACATGAGATGACACACAGTAAACAAGTACATCACTCACAGGGAGCCTCAGAGGTTAAAGGGTTGGGGAGTAAACAAAAGGAATATTGGTCTTTGTTTTCCTCTGATACCACAGACGTGGTGTTTCCTCTGCTTTTGTTTTCAGAGATCGGTATTAAATCACTGGTATATATCATTTCCTCATACTGCACAGGAAATAATCCTGAGAAGTCAAGGGTATAAAAAATATGTACCATTTGGTCCAACTTTATACCTGCTCTGCAACTGCCAGCTACAAAAGCTATCTTTAAAATGATCCAGACACGAAAGCAGACAAGATCCACCGCTCACAGAAATGAAGGACTACCCGAGGTGATGAGTTTGGAAACCCCAAAAATTCCATCTTGCTTGCGTGTATTGGTAGCCAAGTAAGTTTTTATACTAAAGATTAAAAAACCCTCAAAGCTAGTCTGTGGGTAATTATGGGGATCCACACAGACACCTGTTTCATTACAGGCATATGTGTCAGAGTTAGAGTCAGTTGTCAACTCCATACACCTGGAGAAGAGGGACGTCCCCCACTGGATTGGTTGGTGGGCATGTCTGTGGGACATTTTCTTAATTGCTATTTGATAGGTAAGGATCCAGCACACTGTAGGCAGTGTCATTCCTGGGCAGGTGTCTTGAGTTGTGTAAGGAAGATAAGCCAGTAAGCAGGATGGTTCAATGGTCTTTGAGCTACTTTTGCTCCTGCCTCTAGGTTCCGGCCTCAAGTCCTATCCTTCGCTTTCTTTGATGATGGACTATAAAGTGTAAGCCAACTAAATAAACCCTTCCTTCCCCAAATTGGTTTGGTCATGTTTTTTTAAGCACATCAAGAGAACCCAAACAAGATCAATATATTCTATAAAATAAAAGGAAGGCATAGGCTGGACTTGGCATGACAAACAGTAAGACTGTGGCATGGGCACAGCTGCCTCCTTTTGCCGGAACACTTTCTTCACTAAAAGTGAACACAAAGTGACACCCCCCCCTCCCCCGGGCACAGTACGATTTCCATATCACTCCATGAGTAAGCGAAGATGCTAACACAGGACGTTATTTCAAGAGGACAGGGGACAGCAGTAGCAATAGCCACTGCAGGCTCTGCGTCAACTAGTATGTGGCATCAGCCAACTGTCCCCACACACTCCCCCACATCTGATAACACGGAACATTTAAGGATAGCTCAGTAAGACAGCCAAAGGCTCTAAACTCTAACTAGAAGTCATTCTAAATTGGGACTTGGAAGTTAATCTCCATGGCTTGAGACAAAGAGCTGCAGAACTATGCCCTGACGGGTTTGCCTCGAACTTGAATTTGTAGTCTTCTTTTTTGGTGTGTCAGGCATGCAATAGTGTTTTGCCTTCCAAAAAAAATCTGTGATATTGAATTTAAAAATAATCTAAATGTAGTCACCACATAATGGAGAGAAAATGCTTCACCTAGACAACTTATGCCACCAAGTACTCCAGTGCCAGACATGGGTTAGAGGTTGTTGAGTTGTTGGCCACAGGGGTCCCATAGATTCCCCCCCCCCCAACACGACAGGCTACTGCTGAGGCTATAGATTATTCTCCACAACCGGATGGTAATGCCCTATTCCTGAAGACAACACTTACTTATGTCATCGAACATGGAGAAATCATCGAGCTGGTGCCCAGCTAGGAGCTTCACCCTTACTGACTAGCGATCATGGTGCTGGAAGGTACTCTGCACACTACCGGAGGCAGCAACCTGCCTGCAAGGTGTATACGGGTACAAAGGTAGCGCAAATGGCATGGGAGCAACCAACCACTTTCTGATGGATTTAAGGCCCACTCCATGAGGTGGAATCTATACTTGACACTGCTGAAATGGCCAAGAACCCGAGACTAGATAGTCACAGGAACTAGGGGAACACCTACTATTATTGTTCTGCTAAAGGAATTACTCTTAATGACATATTACTATACCCATAGATCAGTGCTTTGCTCAACCCTTATCAGAAAAGGCGCTTCTTTCAGTGGATGTTAATTAACGTAGAAACTCCCAACTGGACAACCTGCAGTGAATAAGAGACTTTGGAACACTTAATCCCAAATGGGATGTCTTCATCAAACCCCTCTCAAGTCTTAGGGATCTATATGGAAAAGGAGATGGAAAAATTGTAAGAGCCAGAAGTGAATGACTCCAAGGAAACAGTGTTTTCTAGACACAAAAGGACGGATATACATATGAACTCACAGAGACCGTCACAACATGTATAAGATTGCATAAAGTCAAACCGGACAAAATCCCAGCAGTGAGAAGGGGAGGTGGACACAAAGTCCTAACCCTAATCAAGAAACTCTTTGCAACTGATGCCTGCTGAGAAAGAGAAAATCAGTTTTCTTCAATGGAGTGTTACTGGGTATATCAGCCTATAGCCTTATGCACAGTAGGAGCAAACAGAAATAGACTTCATGAGTTTTTGTTGTTGTTTTTGTGGGCTTTATGTTGAGAGAGAGAGAGAGAGAAAGAGAGAGAGAGAGAGGGAGAGAGAGAGAGAGAGAGAGAACACGAGAGCATCCAAACATGAAGTTGGGTAGGTAGAAAGAGAAAGAATATGATCAAAATATATTGTATAAAAAGTATTTTA
Source organism: Peromyscus aztecus (assembly GCA_902168405.1). Taxonomy (NCBI): domain Eukaryota; kingdom Metazoa; phylum Chordata; class Mammalia; order Rodentia; family Cricetidae; genus Peromyscus; species Peromyscus aztecus. The sequence goes on from CABHPQ010166198.1 coordinate 28,554, forward strand.
GATGAGGACTAGAGAGATGGCTCAGAGGTTAAGAGCACTGGCTATTCTTCCAGAGGTCCTGAGTTCAATTCCCAGCAACCACATGGTGGCTTACAACCATCCATAATGAGATCTGGTGCCCTCTTCTGGCCTGTAGGGATACAGGCAGGCAGAACACTGTATATATAATAAATAAATAAATCTTTAAAAAATATTTTAAATGAAAAAAATAATAAATTTCTGGAAGAGGCAGAGTACACCAGAGTCAAGCACATCCTTTAGTTTCAGCCACACGATACTAAAATCAGAAACACTCACTTTTCACTCCCATCTTCATGGCTCCGGGCCCAACGGTAAGTTTCAGCATAGCCTGTATATTCACTGTACTGTTCAGTACCTGAAACAAACAGTCTATTAATATCATTCACTTCAGACTCAATGGGGAAAGCAGTCCACCTAAGGTGCTCAATAAGGACAGAGTACCATCCTTGTTTTTCTTTTTGTTGTTTGGAGACAGGGTCTCTCTACATAGCCCTGGCTGTCCTGGGACTCACTATGTAGACCAGGCTGGAGGGAATCATTCTTATTATTTCTAATCAGCACTGTACCTGAAGGGTAAGGTAGGTCCATCCACCCACCACCCTTAATCCCTGCTGCTACCAGCGCAACAACACAAGAAAAGAAAGACAAGACATAAAGAATGGAAAAATATAAGCGGAGATGGGGAAGTAGCTCCACGGTAGAGCATGAACAGTGCCCTGGGCTTGACTCCAACACAAAACAACATAAAGATAAAATAAAATGTAAAACTGTCTTGCAAATGTCATCATTGCTTATACAGTGAATCCCAAAGAACTGCTGAGACTGGGAAGAGGTTAAGAAAAACCCATAACTAAGAGTAAAGATGTCTCTCTCTCTCTATATATATATATATACCAGCAGCAAACAATGAAAAAACAAACCACCAAACATCCATTAAACACAGTGACAAAAAAACATAAATTACCCCTGAGCAAACTTAGTAACAGATGTAGAAAACCAAAAGAGAAAAAAAGACCCACATAGACAGAGAAATAGAGCATTCCTTTGAAGTAGAAAATTCAATATTGTCACAAGGCTAATTCTTGATCTATATATTCACCTCAATGCTAACAACCATCCCAATTCCAAACAGCCTTTTCTCTCTCAACACCCCGTTCCTGACCCAGGGTATTGCCATGTTGCTCAGACTGAACTTAAACTCCTGGGGTCAAGTGATCCTTACAAATCAGCCTCTTAAGTAGCTGCGGCTACAGGTAAAGCAGCACATGTTTAAAAAATAGTAATTAAACTGGGTGTGATTGTGCCATGACTTCATGGCCAGCAAAGAAGAAAAGGAAGAACAGCAAAATAAAACAAAAGAAACAAAAAACAAAACCTGGAGTGCTCAACTATCTTAATTAACAGTTACTGGATTTGGGCTTAAAAATAGACATGGGAAAGAGCTATGAAACAAAGTAGAGGCCATAGGCCAACTGACTGTTAATAAGGGAGCTATAATAAGGGCATCCAGGAAATGATAGTTTCCCCTAATACTGTTGGAACACATAGATTTTCATATAAAAATACAGACTGGACTGCTATGTCATGTTATGAATAAACATTTTGAGACAGAGGATAAACATAAACATAAAACTATAAAATTTCCAGAGGAAAACAGGAGAGGACATTCCTAATCTCAGAACTTGGAAGGTGGTGGCTAGAACATCCGAAGTTCAAACTGGGCAACATGAGAGACCCTGTCTCAGAAAACAAACTCAAAACAAAAAACAAACTTACACAGGAGAACAGCTTTATTGTATTTAGCCAAAGATTTCTTTAACTGGATACAAAAAGCAGTGACCACAAAACTTATAAATGAAACAAAAACTATATCAGATCAAAATTCAATAGTTATTGTCAGTAAAACACCTTTGGGAAAACCAGGCTCACATGACAATATCTGACAAAGGACCTGTATTCAGAATATGTGACGATGTCTCAAACATCAATAACAAAAACAAACAGGGGCTGAGGAAGTAGAGGTTTGTGACAGAGCCTTTTCCAGCATGTGTAAGACCCTGTGTTTAGACCCCAGCTCAGCAAAATAACATGAAATGAGTGAAAAAACACAACTCAACTCACAGAAATGGACAGAAATCATGAACACACACCTATCGGAAATACATCCTTGGCTGACAATCATATGAGATACATAGTTGGCTAACAGTCATATGAAAGTGTTTAACATTATCAATCACTAGTGATCACAGTCAAACCACAGTGAGATACTGTAATAAATCTCTCAATGTAAGGCTAAAATAAAAATGTCCACAATAAGGGCTACATGTGGTGGCACATATTTTTTAATCCCTGTACTTGGGAGTCCCAGGAAGGTGGATCTCTACGAGTTCCAAGCCAGCCAGAGTTACATGGTGAGGCCCTGTCTCAAACAGCAACAACAACAACCCAAACAAAGAAAAAGATTCACAACGAATCAACAAAACAACAACAACAACAAAAAGGCCACACTAAGGGCTGACAAGGAAATAAAGTAGAACTCTCATATACTTCTGGTGAAACAACATGGCACAGTAATTCTGAAAAATAGTCTGGCAATATCTTATAAAATTAAACATGAACAGTTTGATATGGAAATGTCATTTGTAGGTACTTATCTAATAGAAAACAAAAAAAGTGTGCCAATAAAAACTTTACAGAAGGGGCCAGAAAGATGGCTCACTGGTTAAGAGCACTGGCTGTTTTCCCGAGGACTCAAAATCGACTCCTAACACCCACATGGTATCTCACAACATCTGTAACTCCAGTTCTAGGGCATCAGTGCCCTCTCCTGGCCTCTGCAGGCACCAGGCATACAAGTGGTAGAGAGACATAGAGGCGAGTGAAACACCCAAACACATGAAATAAAAAATGAATTCATCTTAAATAAAAATTGCTCAGAAGAATGCTCATAGCAGGTTTACTCACAATAGGTGCATATCAGTCACAGGCCAACCACAGGACCAGAAGGAATAAGATTCATATATGGAGAGATTTACTGCAAAGATTTGGCTCACACGACTATGGGGGCTAATAACCAAGTTTAACAAGCAGGTTGGGACTCTTAAACATGGGCAGCAGCTGTCCACAGGAGGATTCCTTCTGTGAAGACTGTCTTTTAACTGACTGAACTAAACCCTCACAGATTAAGGTAAACAATTTCTCTTCTCAGGTGTTAACTACTGTGGACTTTTAATCACAACTATAAATTATTGTTACAGCAACACATGAATTCAGTGTCTAACTGAATACATAGGGGCTGTGGCTGAGCTGAGCTAACATAAACCCATAATAAACTTAAAAATAAGCCTGGTATAGTGTCTCATGTGGAAGCTGGAGGATCACCACAAGTATGAGGCTACCTAGACTACAGAATGAGACTCTTTCTGAAAACAAACAAACAAACAAGAAAAAAAGGAGGGAGGACCCAAAGAGTGAACAGTCCAAAAGTAAATTAACAGTAAGATAAAAGTCAGTGGGGCACACACGGAGCAGTGGATGCTGCTTAGTACAAAGCACAGAGCCACCACATCCAAAATCATGACGGTGGATTCACTAATCTTTAGGAAATATATGATGAAATATTTAGGAGTAAAAGGGATTAATGTCTACAACACACTCTTAAATATTTGAGGAAAAGAAAATGGAGAAGAAAAAAGGTAAGCTGGTAAATCTTGACAGAGTATGGAAAGCTGGGTATGGTGACACACACCTGTAATCCTAACTCAGGAATCTGAGGCACGAGGATCATAAATTTGAAGTTTCTTCCAAATACATTATATGCATGTAAAAAGACATTTATATTTATGCAAAATTATGAAAAATATTATATTTTTGGTGTATGACTTATAATTTCCTATAATGAAGGTTAAAAGCTATGCTTTCCAATTTATTGTTTAGCAAACTGCCTCTTAAAATAATTTTGAAGTAATTTCTATCTTAATTCCCATAAATTCCCTTTGAATGTTTTTTATGCTACAAACCAAGAAAACAACTTTATAACGTCCCTGCTTTTTTTATGCAGTCTTCTTGGACCTGTGAGTACAGCTCAATGTTCTTGTGTGTACAAAGCTCTCGCGCGCGCGTGTGTGTGTGTGTGTATGTGTGTGTGTGTGTGTGTGTGTGTGTGTGTGTGTGTGTGTGTGTATAATAAGTATAACAAGTGGAACAAAAGGAATAGGATTAACTGAAGTTACATCAGTAAGTCAGAAATACTCTCCAGGGACTACATAATGGACTCTCAGACGGTCACATCTGCAGCTAGGCACAGCAGCTCAGGAGGAAGAGGCAAGGACATTGCTGGGACTTTGAGAGCAGCCTGTATGACACCTGAGACCATGTCTCAGAACAGAGAACCACATCTTCAAAGAGCATGGTATGGTGAAAAAAACACTACAGTGACATTAGGAAACACGGGACCCCAGGAGACACTTCCCTGGTCATGTGACCTTGGCTAACCAACATATCTGAAATTCAGGGTTATTAATAGTGCTTACTGTTTTACCTCATGGGATCAATTAGAAAACCAAGTGAGACAAATTGAAACTCCTTCAAAACCATGTCAATGAACTGAATTTTGCAAAGTAGTAGAGGAAACAAAACTGACTCTCTTGTCTAGGCATCAACACTGCTCTAGTCTATTGCCAAAAGGAAACAGAGAGCCAGCCAGGAACACTCTTGCTTATGTTTTCTGCTTAGGAGTAGATAAATCTCACTTTTCCTGTTAAAAAAACAAAGAGCAACAATAACAACCCCTGTCTACTTTCATCTCTTAATTATGCAAACACCTGTTTTGTCTTCTAAAACTGAAATGGTTGAAGACTATAAAATAGCAATGCTATGTTCCTCTCCCAAGTGAGGCTGCTGTCAGTCTTCTTTTACAGAGGCTTAGGGCACTTTGGAAATAAATGCTTCCTTCCACTCTAAGCAAACTGATCCTTGAGTTTTCTAAACAGGCAAGCCTTATATCACTGTCTTTTGAAAAATGAGTTCTTTTAATGTATTTCAAATTCAAATTTATTAATGAGCAGTGATGGAAATGCAAAAGCGAACAGTGGAAAGAGCCACGAAGACAGAAGCTTCTGAGTTAGTGAGATGGTCTGCAACAATTCAGGCCAGACCGACCTTCACTTAAGGGAAAATCTTATCAAGAGTTCATGACAGAATTATGAGCTTTAGACTTAGTAAGAAATCTATCTAGTTTCTCTTACTATTAATAAAAGTTTATAGTGAACTGAGGAAAATATTGGAAATTAACAAATTCTGCTTGTCTGTGGGTTGTGCCCTGGGACAGGCAGTTCACATGAAAGCCGTATACCCTACTCCATTTAGCATCACTCAGAGCGGCAATTACGGAGTAGATCAACACTCTTGCCTTCAGTCTTCACAGCTAGTAAATATTTTGTAAGGATAAGCAGCATAAAAACCCTTGATTTCTAAATACTCTGTAAAACTCCAACAGTCTGGAGTCACTTAGCACGGGGCTGCTTCTGTAGTGCTGGTGCCTGCACTTTCTATCTCACCAAGATGGCACAGAATCATAAGCCATGGTTTACATCTGGTTAGTCTATCACTTCTGCTGACCGAAGACATCCACTCACGTAGACAGTCTTGATGGTCTGATTCACTGCTGGGAGGGTCTCATGTAAATTAACTATTCTTCTGCTCATGAAGTTTTATCTATAGGCATGTGTAGGCATCTGCTTTATGTGCTCACCAAACAGAAACAAGAGGAGAACACTGTAGAGCCCCTTAACACTTGATATTGATGCTGTCTGGAAGATGTTTAATTCTTTCACTCTATTCATCCTTACCAAAAGGTTTCAACTCAGCTACTATAGGGTGAATCATAGCAAACAGAAATAACACAGAACAAAAGTATTTGCCTGTTTGCATGACCTGTTTCATATTCACTTAAAAGTCTGATAGCAACCAGATGTCCCAAAATGATGACAAATTTAATTTATTTCCAATTTCTCAAAACTCTTCTACAGATTCAGGCAGCACAGTCACAGCCATTAGGTCACTGAGCTTAGCTGCATCACTGAAGGAATGGAATTGATCAGGCAGATAAATTGCAGTGCATGGTTAAGAGTCTCCTAAGAAGGGAGATGGCAGAAATCCAGATACTAAATAGATGATGAAATGGTCATTTCCATTAAGGGAGCATCACATCACAGATATTAATTAGGAAGCACTGTAATAAAGTTAAGTGCATGTGGGGGAAAATGCTGAGTTAAAAGTCACCCCAAGTGTCCTTAGCTTGAGGTAATCACAAATCTGAAGCCAAGTCACAGATCTGCAATTTTCCACTCACTTTACAACTGCTGCAGGTAAGTCAGAGATCACTGACAATTCCAGAGGAATCCTTTTTTAAGGGACAAGCTATCGTAAGGGAAGAGGGATGGAGGCAAGAGGGAGAGAGACAAAGACACATACTAACATTTTCCTTCTAATATTCCCAGGGGAAGTGACATCCCTTATTTACTAAAAAAATCAATGGCAGATAAGATTCTTTTCTTACCATAAGAGAATCAAAGTAAATGAAAGAAATTAGCTTTGGATTTAAATGCCCAGCATTTTACTAAGGTTTATTAATCTACTTTTTTTAAAGGATGAAAATTCTTGAAAATGATGAGATATTTTATTGTTAGTCTTCCGTTCAAATACTCTAAATATTAAAAATATTTAAAAATTATCATTTATACATAAGTGATGGGAAGAGTAACAGCCCCGACTTTTCAGAGTTCATGAAAAGAGCATAATGCAAGTGATCCAATGGTTTCCTTGCCAACAATGGGCATGCACCAGCCCTTCCCTCTTTTTTTGTTCTGTTATCTGTGCATTCTCACCTCTCCCAGGAACGTCCTCAACTTCATCCATCTTACCTACCTACACCATAATCAACAATTACAGACAGACAAGCAATACGGGAGCTGAGACAGTGCTGAGAAAAAAGGGGTGTATCTTTCCAATCCAATCCAATTTTGGAAACAACTTCAAAATTGTACAAGAATTTCTACATATTAACTTAAAGTAACAAAGTAAGGATCTAAGAGAAATAAATTACTTTGCTGAGGTTCTAATTTTAATTTCCCACATAAACTAAATAAATTTTGTTGTCTACCTTACCTCACCAAACCATCAGATCAAGTGGGTAAGAATATCTAAACGACTTGAAGCCATTCTCCCAAGCAGCAAGATCATTTTAAAACCTTAACTACTGTGAAAATCAGCTGCCCAGCAGCCACCAGAGAAGACACAAGAGTGTTGAGGCTCCTTCAAAGCCCGACTTTCCGAGAATGCTCATTAGACCTTTCCCCTGGGGAGATCTCACGCAGAAGGCTGTCTTGACTTCACAAACTGGAGCTTGCCCAGTGTGAAAAGCCTAGTGTCCAAGAGTTATATGAGATGAGCACAGGTCCCTGCTTACCATGGAGACTGCCTAGGGTGGGGCAAGCAATACACTGACCAAAGCATCCAAGGAAAGCTGACAACAAGTTGTCAACCAGGAGCTTAGAAAAGTTCTAGCACATTCTTAGGAGTGCAAAACACCATATGATACGAATGCCCAGAAAAAACCCTAGGAAGCCTTTAGCTTTCCCCACTGGCCAACCTGGAAGCTTTGTGGAAGCAGGAAGGCTAAGCAGGGCCATCAATGACACAGTGGAAGGCTGATGGTGCCAGCACACACACAGCGCTTCAGCAAAGTGGGAACCTTACTGATTCCAGTCATCTAAGAAACCCACACAATCACTAGCTAACCACTAGGAAACTGAACAGAAACCTTAGTGACACTCAAGAAACAGCACAGAGACAGGCGTGGTGGCGCACGCCTTTAGTCCCAGCACTCAGGAGGCAGAGGCAGGTGATCTCTGTGAATTCAAGGCCAGCCTGGTCTACAGAGTTCCAGGACAGCCAGAAACCCTGTCTTGAAAAACCAGAAAAGGCAAAAGTACAGAGTCCACAGAATTTGTTTAGGAAAGGAATGAAGTAAACAATAGAGGCTAATAACAATAACTCTGATGAGGGGATACAATTTCTAGGGTTGTTATATTATTTAAAATGTCAGATCTCATCATCAATTACAATCGGACCAGAGACATGTATAAAGAATGAGACAGTGTGTCCCATAACCAGGAATAAGTAGTCAATATTACACCAGTAAACCGACACTGGACTCAGTAGAAAAACACAAATCTGTTATTTTAAATACGTTGAAAGAACTGAAAAAAACTATGTCTTAGTACTAAAGCAAAGTAAGTACGAGAATGATAATTCTCACAGATATATTAGGACCTGCGTGAGATGGTTTAGTGAGTAAAAGCATGTGCCATCAAGCCTGACAACCTGAGTTTGATCCACACAACCCACAGAGTGGAAAGAGAAAACTGACTTCTAAAAGTTGTCCTCTGATCTCTAAATCACACCGTGGCATGTACATACACAATAAATAAATAAAAATATAATAAAAATATCAAACAATGAAAAAATTATTTAAAAAGACATATTAATATAGAGATAAATGGGGGGCACAAAAGAAATTCTGGAATTGAAAAGTACAATAGTAGAAATAAAAAATCTGCTGGAAGAATTTAAGAGCAGATTAATTTGAGAGCAGGTAAATGAATCAGTGAAATAGACCAAAAATCAATTGACTCTGAGGAAGAGAAAACATAAGTAATGAAGAAAATGAACAGAGGTTCAGAGACTAACACACCACCAAGTGTCATCATCTGCACTAGTTGGAGAGGAAAGAATATTTTAAGACATAAGGCCCTAGGGCTAGGGTGTGGCTCAGCTGGTAAAGAGCTTGCTAGGAAGGGCTCCTGACTCTGGTCCCCAGAACCCCTATAAAAATGCCAGGTATGGTGGTATGTGCCCGTAATCCTGGTGCTGAGACGGCACAGACGGATTTCAGAGGCTTACTGGCCAGGCAGACTAGCCAATGGGTGAGTGAGCCCCAGATCAATGAAAGTCTGTCAGAAAGGAGGTACAATGTTCCTGAGGACAACATCTGAGGTCCTCCAGTCTCCACACGCATAGGAGTACACATGTAAATGCAGCCTGTACATCTGTACCTGTGCAACACAAATACACATTAAATAAAAGACAGAAGGGCCGGGCGGTGGTGGTGCACGTCTTTAATCCCAGCACTCGGGAGGCAGAGGCAGGTGGATCTCTGTGAGTTCAAGGCCAGCCTGGGCTATAGAGTGAGTTCCAGGACAGACTCCAAAGCTACACAGAGAAACCCTGTCTCCAAAAACCAAACCAAACCAACCAACCAACCAACCAACCAACCAAACAAACAAACAAACAAACAGAAAGACAGACAGAAGGGTCAACTAGTTAATACATCTGATGACAAAAATAAACCTAAGCACTCCAGAAGCTCAATGAATTCCAAGTAAAGTAAAATCAATGATATCCATACCCAGAGAAATCATAATAAAACTGAAAGACTCCTAAGAGAGAAACAAAGGGAAAATCAGATACACTCTTGAAGGTTGTCTGAAAGTTATCAGAGGTCAAGAGTGGGACGTCAAGACGGGAGCTCAGGCTTGACTTTATCATGCACCTCTCTGCATGTACCTTAAGTTTTATGTATGTCTAATATAAGTCACAGGGGACTTTTTAATAACAATAATCCAAATTCTCCCACTAAAGGAACTACAGTTGCCTATACTAATCTCAAAGCAACAACAGAAACGAAATTCAGTTTTATAGGTTTCAAAAATAAAGACCCAACTGATGAAATGTTTTGGCTTCCTGTAGGTATGTTTTTTTAGTTACTCAAATGAAAGGTACCACTTGGATATTCCAATTAAGATGGGGGATACAATGTGCTACTACTACTCAAGACATTTTAAGAAAATATGATCACAAAAATGAAAAAAATATAAATAATAAATTTAAACTACTGGGTCTGGGACCAGCAAGATGGATCAGTGAACAGAGGTGCTTGCCATCAAGTCTTATGACCCGAATTCAATCCCTAGAACCCATGTTATAGGAGGAGAAAAACAATACCCCCAAGTTGTCCTCTGACCTCCACATGAGCTGGGGCAAGCAAGCACCCCTTCCCTCAATAAATAAAGAAAATGTAATAAAAATAAAATATTGGGTCTAATGCTCATGGAAGAGAAAAGTCTTGATTGGACAGCTTTTGGGGATTCAAGATGGGGAAAACTACCCTGTCCTGCAGACACACAGACACTAACCTGTGATAATAAGACACTCATTGTGATCCAGCACCTCAGTGAAGAGTCGTGAAACGATCAACTCAGGATTGATTAAAAAGCGGATTTCTTCTTGTACAAGTCCTGCACCAGTTACACCACCTCCAACAAAACGATTTGCAAAATCCACCTATTAGAAAAAAATGTAGTGTATTAAACAGTGTCTAAAACGCTTGCAGACGTCACAAAGAAACGCACACTCTATGGGATCAAATCTCTCTCTCCTGTGAACCAGCCCCCATCTCCTAAGGAGCGACTAGAGCGGCTTACACTCTTCCACCTGAGCACAGCCAACACCTCTGCATAGTTCGTTAGGCCCCAAAAGCTCCTAAGGAACCTGGAAAATGGAGCTTTCAGATAAAATATTAATTAAAAACCTTATCTGGGTCTTTCTAGTTATAAGTCAAGATTAGTCCTGCTCTGAGGTTTCAGGATCACTTCCCTACATCTATTATTCAACCTCTCTTTGTGTATTTTAAGTGACTTTCAAACAATCAAACGTTTAAGATTTTTAGTAGTTACTTTTCTTCTGTGGAAGAATAAAGGGATAGAATTTTTGTTCCAAATTAAACCCCAAGCCCCAAGTTGGGGCTTGAATACTACCAACTATTTTCAAAAATATACCCAATGGCGGGGGGAAATAAAAATCTGATATAAGAACAAAGATTTAACTACATTAATATTTGTAATTTAGTCTGTAAGTCTATATCAGCAGTTTTGTCCCTGTTTTCAGGGTATGGGTAAGTGCTCTACGCCACGAGAGCCTGATTCCTGACTAAAGAGTCTTGATCCTCAAAGGAACGCAAGTCAATTTGCCACATTATTTCAGTTTTAGAAACAGTGATTATGTCTGTAATTAGATTGTTTAGATTATTCTAAAGAGTTAGATTACATAACATAGTCAAACACACAAGTAAAACAGTTTATTACAAATTGTAAGAAGTTTTTCAATTATTATAAAATGTGAGGTCTCTCCAAATCTTGTTCATATTTTCTAAAGCAGTGGAATGAAACTATGAAGCCAATTCTATAGAGGAGTAGACAAGAATATAAATCTTACGTGTCGCAAAAAATATGAAAAGACAAAATTAATAAAAGGCAACATATTCTTATTTTACCCATAAGATCTTAGAAAATACTGAAACATACTATTGACAAATTATTGAAATGAATATATAGGAAACCACATACTTGGGTTTGCGCTCCAGAGTACTACTGAAATGAAAAATCCAGAATAATTATTTCTCATATATATCTCAATAATGGAATGAGTACAGAGGAGGGCAACGCAGCTTTCGAAAGAAAGCAGCCGTCAGTCCTGAGTTGGCCGGCAGGCTGGGGGAACGGAAAACCTTGTGAACAACTGCTGGAGAGGACTATAAACAGTGTCCCCACTATTCCTGCAAGCAGAGGACATCACATGGGAGGTTACAGATGGTGATAAGGTGGTCTGGGGTGTAGAGAGGTTTGTACTCAAATCTTGATGTTCTGGTAAAGATTCATTTAGCAAGTTGGACCAGTGTTTTATTAAGATAACTCAGGGCAGAGTTTTAGTTTCAAGAAAACATTGAAGGTATGTAAAATTAACAGCAAAGAGGGTAGGTAGCTAGATAACTACTGAATAACTGTTAGACCTCAAGTGGTAGAGTATAGGAAAGAGAAGAGACCTAGAAATTCCAAAAATAAAATGGACAGTCATTTGAGAAATGAAAAACTAACTACAAGCCCATCATTGTAATATTTCTATGAATACAAACAGGGTTTGAGATCAATATAACTTGATTTCTACTGGAATCAGGTACATAATTGAAATAAAAGATATGATTTACCAAACTTGTATACTATTTGATAATAATCATGAGAAACACACCACATGATATTATTGTTCACTCTTTGACAAAAAGACCAATGACAGTCATTACTTGAAAGGTAGACACAGAAATACACTGTTAAAGGAAGAGCTTAAAAAAGAAAAAGATCTCTTTTTGTTGTCTTAATTGCTCTAGCTAGAACTTCGAGTACTATATTGAATATATCAGAAAATGGAAAGATTTCCCATACTCATGGATCGGTAGGATTAACATAGTAAAAATGGCAATCTTACCAAAAAGCAATCTACAGATTCAATGCAATCCCCATCAAAATTTCAACACAATTCTTCAGAGACCTCAAAAGAACAATACTCAATTTTATATGGAGAAACAAAAAACCTTGGATAGCTAAAATAATCCTGTATAATAAAGGAACTTCTGGAGGTATCACCATCCCTGACTTCAAGCTCTACTATAGAGCTATAGTAATAAAAACGCATGGTATTGGCATAAAAACAGACATATGGATCAATGGAATTGAATCAAAGACTCAGATGTAAATCCACACACCTATGAATACCCGATTTTTGACAAAGAAGCCAAAATTATACAATAAAAAAATAGAAAGCATCTTCAACAAAAGGTGCTGGCATAACTGGATGTCAACACGTAGAAGAACGCAAATAGATCCATATCTGTAACCATGCACAAAACTCAAGTCCAAGTGGATCACAGACCGCAATATAAATCCAGTTACACTGAACCTGATAGAAGAGAAAGTGGGAAGTAGCCTTGAATGGATTGGCACAGGAGATGACTTCCTGTATATAACACCAGTAGCACAGACACTGAGATCAATAATTAATAAATGTAACCTCCTGAAACTAAAAAGCTTTTGTAAGGCAAAGGACATGGTAAATAACACAAAATGGCAGTCCAGAGAATGGGAAAAGATCTTCACCAACCCCACATCTGACAGAGAGCTGATCTCCAAAGTATATAAAGAACTCAAGAAACTAGACAGCAAAATATCAAATAATCCAATTAAAACATGGGTTACAGATCTAAACAGAGAATTCTCAACAGAAGAATCTCAAATGGCCGAGATACACTTAAAGAAGTGTTCAACATCCTTTGCTATCAGGGGAATGCAAATAAAAATGACTCTGAGATACCATCTTAACAACTGTCAGCATGGCTAAGATCAAAAACACTAATAACAACTTATGTTGGAGAGGATGTGGAGCAAGGGGAACACTCCTCCACTGCTGGTAGGAATGCAAACTTGTACAGTCACTTTGGAAATCGATATGGTGATTTCTCAGAAAATTGGGAATCAATCTACCTCAAGACCCAGCTATAGCAATATGGGGTATATAACCAAAGGATGCTCAATCATACCACAAGGACACTTGCTCAACTAGATACATAGCAGAGTTACTCATAATAGCCAGAACCTGGAAACAACCTAGATGTCCCTCAACTGAAGAATGGATAAGGAAAATGTGGTACATTTACACAATGGAGTATTACTCAGTGGTAAAAAAACAAACAAACAATGACATCATGAAATTTGCAGGGTAAACTCCTGGGTAAACTGGGTGGGGAAGGGGAATGAATGATGAGGGGATGGAAACATGAGGGATCCTATTGTGCGTCTGGAGAGGGAAGAGTAATGAAAGAGATGTTTTGATGCAGGGTGGGGTGGCATTTGGGGGTTAGGGAGAAACCTGGTGCCAGGGAAACTCCCAGGAATCCACAAGGATGACCCCAGCTAGCAATAGTGGAGAGGGTGCCTGAACTGGCCTTCTCCTGTAATCAGATTGGTGACTACCCTAACTGATGCAGAGACCCGCAGCCAAGCACTGAGTCCTGTTGAAGAGAGGGAGGGGGGGTTGTACGAGCAGGAGGGTAAAGCTCATGACAGGGCAACCCACAGGGACAGCTGACCTGAGCTCATGGGAGCTCACAGACTCTAGACCAACAGCTAGGGAGACTGCATGGGACTGACCTACGTCCTCTACATGTGTGTGACAGTTGTATAGCTTGGTCTATTTGTGAGGCTCCTAGCAGTGAGTTGGCTTTTGGGAACCTATTCCCCATGCTGGGTTGCCTTACCCAGCCTTGATGCAGGGGGAGGAGCTTGTCCTGCCCCAACTTGATATGCCATGCTTTGTTGACTCCCATGGAAAGACTGCCCCTTCCTAAATGAAGAAGGAGGAGGAGTGGATGGGGAGTGGGTAGGTGGGAGGTAAGGGGAAGGAATGGGAGGAGAGGAGGAAGGGGAAACTATGGTGGTACGTAAAATAAATGAAAAAATTTAATTAAAAAAAAGAAAAGAAAAGAAAGAAACCCGAAGCTTCTAGTACTTTCAAAAGTTCTTAAAAAGGGCTTTCTATAACAGGTGGGAAACCTGCTCCAGTACACGAACACATGAGTCTCTCTTTACTTTTAGTCAGTCATTTTCCAAGACTCTTACTTTAAAGGACTTGCTCAGATTACTCAGTTTCTGCATTGTGATTTGATGAAAAGAGAGAAATGATAGCACTCCTTACAGAGGTTTTGTTGTTGCCATTCAATATAATATAATTTATTCACTGCATAATGAGCTTTTGGAGCACTGCCGTACAATATTCCCTGATCTCCTGGGGAGATGTGGAATGGGTAGAAAGAGCAATTAATAATGCCAGAAGCCTTTATGGTAGTCTTTTAACCTACCAAGGCCCCAAATTTCATATATAATATATTGCAGGCAAGTGGGGAGATTCTCAACCCTTACTGTTGATAAATGATTCCTTGTTGAATTGTTCTGTAATGAGAGGTCAGCATTCCTGTAGTGCTAACTAGCAATAGCTTTGCTTAGTTCTTAGGTACATTATGCCTCCTCCACTGTATCCAACACTTTAATGCAGGAAAGTACCGCATAAAGGAAGAAATGCAACAGAAAATGGTATTCATTTGGAACAATTTTTAAGCACATTGAAAAATTATTTCTTAAGTAGAAGAAAAGTTATAAGATTAATTAAATCTTTTTTTCAAATATAAAGAATAGACAAATTACTAATATAACTGGACAATGTGGAGCATGCCTATAGCACTGGCACTCAGAAGGCAGAGACAGAGGATCATATGGTTAAGAGCACCTTGGATTACACAGTGAGTCCAAGATCAGCCTGAGCAACACAGTGAAAAGCTGTCTTACAGAACCCAAAATAAACAGGAAACAGAGCATGCTTCTTTTTAGATATGACTTATAAATACGTCTACATGAAGGACTGTTCTAGAAAGAATACAATTCTTTAGCTACTTTGGAACTTACGTCTTTGACCTCATTAAGCTTTTGCCTCAGACTCTCAAATGTTAGGATTACAGGCACGTAATACTGTGCCTAGCTTCTTAATCATTATTTCTCTCAGATTTTGGAAAGAAGTAGTGATAGTAACAACTTGATAGCAAGGATGAAGGAACAGACAGGATTACCTGCTTTTCAATAGAGAAAAGACAGTACAAATAGCTACCTCACGTGCTTTGAAAGTGTCATATATGGGAAAGAAGTCTGTTTTATCAATCAGTCTTGTATGTCTGCCTCCTACACCCAAACAAGGCTTTTGGTGGCATAAAAACATCAAACTAGTCATGATTTGGGGCAAAAACAAGCCTTTAAAGAAAAAGAACAAAATTGCCTCCTGACAGCTTGTCAAGACCATACCCTGGAACTTGGTCCTCTGTCAATCCACAGTCAGTGTCTGAACCAAGAGGACTGATGCTGTCCAGATCTTGGGACTTTCTGTCAAAAGCTTTTGTGAGAGGCACATGAGCACACATGGGCAACAACAGCTGTCAATGTGATCTGTTCTGTGTTTTTCTCCATACTTTTTTGCATTAGATCAATTTAGGAGACAAATAGGTTTTCAAATTTCCTTTTCTGTCAGAAACCTGGCAAGAAGAAAGTCTTAAATATACATATACTTCTGATATTTACCTACCTGTAGCATGCCTCGGCCATTGCCTTCTATGGTACCCTCGTAAGTAACATGTAATCGTGTCAGGGGTTTTTCACATCTAGAATGTAGAAAGTATTTTCTTAGATAAGTAATTCACAACACACAAATCTGAAAATACAAATGACTATGAACAAACAAACAAATGAAACCACCAAAAATCAATCTCAAGAGCCAGAAATAAATATTAACAATCATGGTATTAATTCTCCCACTTTTTTCTCACTCAAATATGCACATTTGCATTAAAACGAGACAGAATATTATTTTCCCCTACATGAAACTGAGTTAAGAAATTTCTCAAGACATAAAAATGAAAATGTATGAAACTTTATTATGATGCTAGAGTTTGCAACTGCTTGGTTCTTAGATGGGCCCTATTTTCATTAGTTTGATAACTAGTGTTTAGGGAGGGGTGCCACTGGGATTCTGATGTATGGAATTTTTATATTAACATTGTTGACAGATAAACCTAGCATTTATAGTAGTTACTCAGGAGGCGCAATTATTTTCTTTTTCATAAACTATGGTTACTGAGATATTGGCCTGTGTTACATTAGGTTGATAATTTCATTGTATTAACAACGTTTGAAGATGTTATTTTTTTCTTAGTAGATTCACCTCCCCAATTGCTATCGAAAAAAAAGCTATATTAGGATATAATAAATATTTTATATCTACTATAACATATAGATGCTAACTTAAATAGTACTCTCAGAATGTTTTTGGAGTAGGTGATGAATAAGCACACAAAGTGCGCGCACACACACACACACACACACACACACACTTCAGAAGTGCTATTTATTGCTGAGATTTACTAATGTCCCAATTTTATGAGCCCACAAACATTTGTGGCAAAACTCTAGCCTGTCAGATAAGCTTAATTAAGATCATTTAATACAACTTTCATTCTAAAAACTTTATTTGGATTAACTCATTTAGAATAACCCACACTTTACAAATGGAAAAGAAAATAAGAAAGCATTTAATTGATTTACTCAAGTTAGTAAATAAAAAGCAGTGAGATTTGAACCCAAGTAGCCTCTCATTGATTGAAACTTAACAGTATATCATGCTTTTAGAAAAGATTATATAATCTTCTGTAGGAAGTCTATAGGTTTGATTCTGTAATAACACTTTTATTGTACTTTGTTTATCTTGTATGCATGTGTGTTTGTGTGTAGGCTCACTCAATACTGTGTACCGGTTAGAAGACAACTGTGGGAGCTGGTTCTCTCCTTCCCTCATGAATGGAACGCAATTAGATTGATTTTAACCTCCTTTCATGGTTCTAG
>CABHPQ010166199.1:0-19964 GCA_902168405.1 Peromyscus aztecus
GCGCGCTCCCCGGGCCGCCAGCCGACCCGATCCCGACCCGGGCACGCCCCCAGGTCCTGGCCGGAACTCCGCTACTCTTGCACCGGGCGGAAGAAAGTTCTAGATCAGTCCCAACTCCAGCCGCGCTACGGCTCTGCTGCACGTTTCCCAGCGCCGGCGCCGCCTTTCAGACAAAGCCACCCTGCGCACCCCGGAGAGCCCTAGCCCGAGGGGGTGAAGTTCCTTCCTCCAACCTGAGGAGGAGAAAGAGCCTGGAACCAATCATTCCGAAGAAAGGCAAGGTTGGAAACTTTCATCTGCCCCATTATCCGCCAGAGCAGGAAACAGGTTTCTTTCCAATAAACTGAACTCGCAAGCTGTCCCTGGCCTGTGGCAGCAACAGCCATGGGCCAGCTAGGATGCATGGGGACTTTTAGACAGAAATTTCTGAGGCCACCGAAAGGTCAGATGTTAACCAGTTGGAGCAAGAGTGATGAAGCATCCAAGAAGCCTTATTTCAATTCATTATTCATGCCTACAGCCGCAGACCCCACCCTAACATTTGCAAGACCAGGGCTCACCTACCCTATCTTTATATTTTATAGACACTATACAAGCCAACAAAATGAGTTTTATTCTCCCTTGGGAAACAGACTTCCTTAACAACCAGGAAGAGCAGCTTGGTTTACAGAAATCTCACGTAGATTGGAGTTTCACCCTGTAACATATAAGTCAGAGAGCATGTGATCACACAGCCCTTGGCCTGGCCATCCGCGGCTGGCTTTGCTTCCTGGGTCCGCTCCACTCAACAACAGGAGGGGCGTGGCACCCGTGTGGACACCTGAGCCTACTCAGTCTGTCTGACCTTCCCGACAGCCACACGTAGGCTGCCACAAGGGCTCAGGAGTGGACATTCCAACTGCTTGGTCCTACATTGAGGGACTTGGAGGAAAAGGCGGGCATTTTTTTTACTTGCATCTAAAAGCCCCACCCCCCCCAAAAAAAATTATTTCCAAGATCATGTCCCAGAAATATTTATTTGGCCTTCTCAATAGTAAATATCTAAGTGTATACTTAGAACAAGTGTGAATAACGCATCAGTTAACACTTCTTAAAGACTGAACTATCAAATATCTAAACCTAATAGTGTCTAGCATCTACTAATACACTCAATGCGATACAATTATTCTGGATCTGGAACTTGGCATATGACTGGGGGGGAAAGAGGGCTCCAGACCTGGTAATAGCCTTGTACGGCTACATAGACCTTGGAATGTATCCGCCATTCTGTGGGAAGGTTTTGTTGTTGTTTTGTTTTGTTTTGTTTTACTTTATTTCACTTTAATTAAACTCAATTTTAAACGCTACTACACGTCTTGAACAGCATAGGTCTGCACCTCCAATGGGTAGGAAAAGTAGGAGATTATAGCCACCATTAAGTAGTTTTATCTTTTATAACTAACTTTAGTTATAAACTGGTATTTTCTATTAAGATGAGGTTGGTCAGGCACGTTTCTGTAGAACTTATTTGAAGACGATTATTGCCTAACGAAAATGACATCAACAATGTCATCATCATCTGGTATCCCCATAAAGATAAAATCTTACCATAATAATCTGAAAGCCTGTAATTGCCATGTTGCTGGTGATACAGCTATAGATAGGCCTGTGAAGTTAGACTGTATGAAAATTTTGATCCCTATCACAGAGGTAAATGTGTTTGATTGTTCAGAGATGTGCTTAGCATAAGCCTTAAGGTTGGTGTCATCTTTGTACTTCACTACAGGTGAGAACACTAAAGTATGAAATTACTAGAAAAAGGGATGTCACAAATGAGACCATTGAATCCAAAAACAAATATGGAAGAAATGGTTTTATTATATGGATAAGTTCAGCCTTCTTTCAAGGAAGTCATTCAGACCATCTTTAAACATAATTCATTTTAAAAAATCACAAACCGGAGCAGGCTTTAGAAATTCACAAAACAGCCAGACCATGGTGGCAATTGCCTTTAATCCCAGCATTCAGGAGGCAGAGGCAGGCAAATCTCTGAATTTGAGGCCAGCCTGGTCTACAGAGAGTTCCAGGACAGCCAAGGCTACACAGAGAACCCCTGTCTCAGGGTTAAACAAAAAGAAGAAGAAAGTCACAACACTGTAGACCTTGGAATGTGCAGGGCCCTCTTATTCTTTAGAAACATTAAGGACCTGAGAGAAGTTCTTTATACCTGCACAAATCTCAGAGGGTGACACTACCTGAACTTTGCAGTCGCTTGCCCCTCAGTCACACCAAAACCTAAGCTTGAATTAAGCTCCTGTAGCCCTGACAGCTTCTTGCCAGACAGGTCTAGTGACTGCTAATCCCCCCCTCAGGCCTCAAGCACATGGCGACATTTGAAATTGTACGGTTTCATAGGTCCTTTCTGAGTTCTCACTGTGTTTGTGACTGTCCCATTGTAGAAAGTCCTATAGAAACTGAGACGGTGCTTGTTAACCAATCACATACACACACAGTCCATCATCACATCAGCTTCAGGGATGGTCTGTGGACCACATTCCAACACTTCATCTAGAGAATCTTGTCTTGTAAAGTTAGTGAGAGATATCAAAGATGCTTTGTTCTTGATTTAAAAAAAAAACTATTAACTGTATATGTCTGCATGAATATGTGTAATAAAAATGTTTTAATGTGTGTGTTCACAGATAATGTGTCTATCCAAATCTATTACTAACATTTCTTTTATGTATCTGCCTTCTCTACCAGACTATGAGCTTCTGGAAGCTTTTCTTGATCCTGTTTTCAAATCATGCTCTCCCATTTCTGTCCTCTCAATTATGTGCCTCTAGAATCTAGATGATTTAGATCCAGTCTAGATGATTCCAGTGATTTATCTGAACTTGGAACATAGTTTCCTTTTGTATTAATTTTACATTTGTGTATGTTAGCTCTTCCCTTCTACAGTTTCAGCTCCATGATCCCTATTTACTTCCCACAGCTTTCACCATAGGTAGCTGCCAAAAAGCCGTTCTCAAACTTTTCAGGCAGATCGCTTGTCCAGCCATCCTTGCTATAGTTGGTTAGCATGTGACCTACCAAAAGGAATCAACAATTATACTGTTCAATATGCTATATAAATTTAAGTCTGTATAAATTTAAGCTAAAAGTTTAGATTTTAACCAAAAATTCTATTTCTTAGTCCCTCAGGTCACTTTAGCCAATCATAACTGATGAATACCATTATGGACTGTGCAGACTTTACAGTTGTTCCAGAAACTTCTGTGTGTTTCTGTTTAAAAAGAGGCTAGAGGCTGGAGAGATGGCTTACAGGTTAAGAACACTGGCTGCTATTCAAGAGGACTGGCCAGATTCCCAGCACTCACATGGAGGCTCAGAACCATATGTAATTCCAATCACAGGAGATCTAATGCCTCTTCTGGCCTCCATGAGTAGCACATGCATGTAAACAGATGCAGGCAAGATACCCACACACATAATAAATAAGTGAATAAATACTTCTAAAAATAAAATACAAAATTTTAGAAAGCTAATAAGAGGTCTCAAAACGACTACTCTGTGTGTTTGTTAAGTGGTGGAGAAGGGAAGGAGAGATAAGGAGGCTAATAAATCATCCCTTTCTCCCATGACTTCTGTTTTCCTGCTTCTGGACATGGTCTTATGAGAACATGCTACCTAGAGATGAAACATGTGTTTTATGATCAGAAGGCAAAAAGCCTCAAGGAAAACTTCAAAACCATAGAAGGATATTGAAGGGCAGAAAGCATTCAGCTCACTGAGACCATGGTTGAACTATCAATCAAGTCTCTGGACATCTTTCTCTCAATGGTGAGTAGCCTCAAGTTCACATCACCATTATTATAGCTTTCTACCACCTAGGGCATTCCTGGCACACAGAAGGAACTCAAAAGCATTTGTTAATTCACGTCATTTAAATTTCACTCATTTTTATGTTTCACACATCTGCTGCTATCGCTCAACCGTGTTGGCTAGAGAATAAGTTTTGTTGAATTAAGCATTTTTGTATGGCCGGGTATAAATTCTCAGCTAACAGCAACTAACTTGAAATGGCTGAAGTTCATTCTAGGATCAGACAGAAATGTGTAATGTCATGATCCAATTTACAACAGCAAAGAACAGCA
The DNA here is from genome assembly GCA_902168405.1 of Peromyscus aztecus. NCBI lineage: Eukaryota > Metazoa > Chordata > Mammalia > Rodentia > Cricetidae > Peromyscus > Peromyscus aztecus. Next base: position 4,137 of record CABHPQ010166199.1, read on the forward strand.
ATTGTTAGCACTTGAAACGTCTGGGTAACACCTTTAGTAAGCCTCATTAATAAACAGACATTCTCAGTTTGCTTTTGTGTCCTTGGATGTTAATCTACTAGTTGTGACAGCTGTGATTTGTATTTTTAGTATTTTCGTAGCATGAGCTAGAATGTGTGCTTGGTCATTACCCAGGACCAGGATGGATCAGCAGCACTGTCTCAGATATCCCGCCAGCCTCTCGGCCAGCTTTGGCCCCTGCTCTGACTCACCTGTTAGGAGATACAGTGACTTTCAGCAAGTCACCATCCCTCACCTTTTGAAATGAGTGCTTAAACTGGCACAGGGTTTACAATGTGATGTTTGTCCTGGTGAACCATGAATTCATTGTCCGTGTGTGGCAGCCAGACTATTATTGGCATGTATCTTTGTGACAGTAAGGTACTCTCTTTAGGTGACCAAATATTTTTCTGAAATGATATTTTCCTTCCCCCCACACCAGTGTAATTATTATCAGTTATAAATACAAAGCAGAAATATGAGGGAAAATTCAACCAGCCCTGCCATGTGATTTGAATTGCTTTGATAGAACAGCAGCTACCAACCAATTGTTTTATGGCCAGATAGGGTAGCCCCAATTCATGGACCAAAAAGGCTTAGTATATGCTCATATCACATGGTTGTTTCATATTAAAAAACACAGACAGTGCAATGAGATGGTTCAGTAGTGTCTTAGGGTTTTATTGCTGTGAAGAGACACCATGACCACGACAACTCTTATGAAATAAAAGCATTAAATTGGAGCTGGAAAACAAAGCTGTGAATGGGCAGACATGGTACTGGAGAAGGAGCTGAGAGTTCTACATCTTGATCCAGAACCTTCAGGAAGTAAACTGAAACACACTTCCTCCAACCATGCCACACCTACTCCAACAAGGCCACACCTCCTAATATGCTATTCTCTGAGTTTATGGGGGCCATTTCTATTCAAATCACCACAAGCAGTTAAGAGCACTTGCTACTCTTCCAAAGGACCAGAGTTCACTTGCCAGCACTGACATTAGGCAGCACAGATTCTCTGATACTCTAGTCCAGAGGATGTGATGACCTCTTCTGGATCCTGCAAGCATCTGTACACACATGTGCTGTGGAACAATCTTTTTGTACACTGTAAATATGTATTACTCTCATGGGTTAATAAAGACCTGACTGGCCAATGGCTAAGCAGGGTTTCTGGGGCAGAGAGAACACTGGGAAGAAGAAGGGCAGAGTCTTAGGAGTCAAGAGGAGATGTAGAGGAAGAGGAGGCAAACTTGCTGTACTAAGATAAGGTACCAAGTCACGTGGCTGAACACAGATAAAAATATGGGTTAATTTAAGTTGTAAGAGCTAGTTAGTAACAAGCCTAAAGCTATTGGCTATTTATAATTAATATTAAGTCTCTGTGTGGTTATTTGGGAGTGGCTAGCAGGACAGACTTGACCCATGGTCCCAACAAAAAACCCTGCCTACACAAGTGTATGCCTGTATATACATTACATACATGCACATGCACATATACACATAAAGATAATTTTAAAACAAGAATTGGGAAAAACTATGACACAAATTGATAAAGAATCACTACATCTCAATATTGAGTTACGATATCATAGGCACTTTCTGGATTAACTCATGTGTTTCTACCTCTGTCTTTGAACTCAGACACATCAACATCCCCCACTGATGAGTGTGATTTTAAGGCTCAGATCTGAGATCAGAAAACAAAGTGAGCTGACAGATATAAGACACTAGGGACCACTAGCTCTACTGGACAGATGAGGCAGTGATTGCTGAACATAGTTACAACCAGCCAAACAACCCAGTTAAGGACTTGTAGATTGTGCATGTCCTTTTTGGACACAGCACATGTGAGTCCAGATTAGATTAGAAGTCACTGATCAGGCTGATTTTCAAGCCAATAAGTACTGAGTGCTTCAAATGCCCAATGTATATCAGTGAACCATGAATAGTGAGTGTCTCCTGGGCCTTCCCATGCTGTGTGTGTGTGTGTGTGTGTGTGTGTGTGTGTGTGTGTGTGTGTATGTGTAAATACTTTTCTCATACATTCCAGCACTTTTATCTGCTTACCATATCTACTCTGTTTACTTTCCCATGCCTGCCAAGTCTCACATCTCCTTGTTCATAGACTTAATATTTTTCTCTCATGTATTCCACATTTTTCTTTTCTAGAATAGAATTAAATATCCTCAATTATTATTCAAAATACATAACAGAAAGTACAACATCTTTGGGAAAATGTAGAACTATAGTCTACTACAGAAATAAAATGACTTTTCCAAAATAATATTTCCTACATGTCTGTTTCCCAAATATATTACAACCTGTCCTGTACTGCCTATCTGCATTATCTACATGTAGCTTCAATCCTACATACAAAATCATAGTGTTTAACATCAATCAGAAGACTAATAACTATTAATGGAAGGCTGAGTAGCAGATTTACCAATCATGAAATGTCCACCTAAACCTTTCTTTTCAGTAATAGCTTCCTCAGGGTCAGTTGATATCAAAATTGATTTGTTGAGCCGAGCAGAATGAGACAGTATGTTTGAAAGTATTCCTTTGTCAACAAAGTAATTACTAATTTGATTTGGCCTCTGATCCAGAATATTAACCACTAAGCATCTTGTTTTTTGGAACACACACCACAATTTGTTGTTAAATTTGATTTTTGGTTTGGCTATTGAGCTGGAGATCAAACCCAGGGTTTTCTTTGTGCATGCTACACAACTACTTCATCAATGAACTATACTCATGTCCTATTTTTTCACATGTTCTTTTATCACTTGGAGACCTCAAACAAACATTACTGTATCACAAAAAGATTTTGTAAATTATAGACTCTTCGAAACATTAAAATTGAGGTGCATTATTTTAAACATGACACAAAACATCTTTAATAAGCCTAAATGTTAATATTTCACTAGCCTATATATTAATAAATTTAAATGAATTTTAGTTTAAATGTTGTGTTTTATGTAAATCCAGAACTGTTAAAATATACAGGAAACCCAGAAGTACACAGAACACTGATCTTCGAAGTGGGAATCAGATTACTATATTGACTGCATCCTGAACTGGGTCACCATAAGCAAATTGTGTACTTTGGTAACAAGTTTTCTTCTCATGTTGTGAGGGTTGGTTTAAATTTAAGTTAATCTGACATTGGAAGCACACAGCACAGGACTTGCTCACAGTGGATGTCTCGAAACACAAGTAGAACTGGAATCTGGCCCGTTCCTCGCATATTCCAGATGAAGAAAGCTGAAGCCTACAGAAATTAATGAATGTGTCCAAAGTTCTGGTTCTTTGCCGCTGTGATTTTTCTCCCTTTAAATTTATAATCAGACTTTCTTTTACACCTGGTCAAACACTGACTTACAAAGATCACTTACTCCATGTCTGCACCACTGAAGGATACTGATAACCCCTGCCTTCTGGTCACAGTAGAAAGGTAAAGTAATGTGCAGATGAAATCACTGGGAAAAACTTCTATGTAGTGATAGCATGTCATTATTACAGATTATGAAAATATTTTATCTTTAGTAACACTATAATTACACATACCAGCTTCTTTCATCATTCCATCTCTTAACTCCTATGAAATAATTACCCCTCACAGTATTAGACTATCCTTCCACTAACAAAGCAAAATAGAGAATTGAGGCAATCAAAAGGAAGATTTCACAGAAAGCAAGCCCATGTTCTCCACATTTCCAGTTCTATTTGTGCAGTTAATTACCTTGATTGCCTGCCTCACTTGGGAAGAAAATACCCATCACTACACGGATTAACACACATGCACCCTAAGTTTGGTTCCATGTAACTGAGATGTTTTGAATGTATGGTGCATGATGGGGAACTGTCTATGTCATCTATTGATTTATTATTGGGTCCGGATGGTGGTAGGCATTCCAAAAGTGGTTTTATTAGTTAGTTTTCTGTTGCCATGCTAAAATACCCTGACAAGAACAACATAAGAAAAAAAAGGGTTTATTCTGATCTACAATTCCAGAGGGATAGAGTCCCTCATGGTAGAAAAGGCATGCAAAGGTAAGGGAAAGCATGTTGACAATAGCAGGAGCTGCCTGATCACATCTTCATCCACATAGAGAAAGCAGAAAGAGAGAACAGAGAGTGAGGGAAGGCTCTAAACTTGCAAAGCCCACCTCCAAGGTCCCATAACCTCACGAAACAGCTCCACCTACTGGAGATGACATGTTCAAACACATGAGCCTCTGGGGAACATTTCTCCTTCAAACCACAACAGTGATCCATAAGAAATTACTGAATGATGAATAGATTAATGAATAAAAAAGAGAATGAATAATATTTCTCCAATCATTAGCATGTCATTTCATACCTACCAAAAATCCACAATTAAATATGTCCCTGATAACTTATGCAAAACTTTTGTTTAATGAACTGGACTCTCAGCTCAGCTGACTATGCCTTAGAACTTGTCACATTTCTTAAAATGCTTTGACTAGCTGCTGCTGCTGCTGCTGCTGCTGCTGCTGCTGCTGCTGCTTCTGCTGGATAAAATGATAAAATCTCAGTCGTCTGACTCCATAGCCAGTCCCAATCAGGAAAATTACTCATGTATTTGAAAGCTGTTTGGCAGTAAAAGCCCTGTATATTAAATTCTAAATCCACTTAATTAACTTCTCTAATCTTCATTAAATAAAGCTCAGTCCACTTTGATGGAAATATGTAATAAAAACAACCTCGCTGGCAACTCATCCGGTAATGTGTTAAGTCTTGAGCGGATTCTGCCTAGGGCTCTGTCCAGCACTCTGACTCATCTCTCTTTTATACCTTCCCTAACCTGGTTCTTCAGTCAGCTAGGAAGAACTTCTGCCTTTTATCATTGTTTTCTTTGCAAATCCAAGCTCCCCATTCTCCACTGTAACAGAATCCGGAAAGGAAGAGAAGTGAGATCAGAGTCCATACTGTAACAACTCCAAATACTATCAAAACTCTTCCAATATCAATTGAAGCAATTTCAATAAAAGCAACAAAAACATAACTTCCAACTAGTTCAAACTTAAAAAGAAAGATATTGGTCCATGTCAATAGGATGTTGCTTCAGACATAGCTGAATCCAGAATAGCTTGAACAATGCTTTCTTCTATTTCTTAGTTCAGTGTTACCTTTGTTCTCAAGTAAGAATGAACTCACCTGTAAAGGGGCAGCCATTTCCCCACACAGTGTCCTCGCATTCTAAAATCCCCTGACAAGGTAAAAAAAAAAAAAAAAAAAAAAAAAAACAGAAATGCACATTCTAGCATGCTGATAAGGGTTATGATTGATCTGTCTTGAGGCATACATGCCTGAAGAGGGAAGGTGGAGATGGATTAAACGTACCCTTGCTGGAACAGGGGCAGGCTGGAGGGAGAAAAGTTTCTCCAGATAGATCACTGATAGTAACAGAAAACAAAACAAAACAAAAAAGGCTGTCTGCTATCCTGTTCTCATTCCCATTAGCTTGCAAATGACAGACAAAATAACAGACAGAAAAAAAATAAAAACAAAAATGGTTAAATCTGGATGACAAAGACATAGGTGAGCTTTAATTTATGTTTTTAAAAAAATTTACTTGCTTTTTAAAATGCACATAAACTATGAATATTATTTTAAGTATTGTGTTTAATTCATTTCTTTTATTGGACTAATGATGATTTTTGTTCAAAGTCTACCATGAGCAAATCATTCTTTCAAAGAGTTCTAAGAGGGCTGGAGTATAGCTCGGGGTAGAGGATTTGCCTAGCATGTGCAAAGCCCTCAGTTCAACCCTCAGTTGAGTGTTGAGAACAAATTAAATGAAGAGAAAACTTGGATGCTGCTTTGTGACGTGATGTCATCAGGGAGAATAAAGAAGCACTGACTTCGTTGCTACCGTGAGAGTTTTAAATTCCTTCAGCTGTGGATAACGATCATTTAAAAGTCACCAGCTATAATTGCTCACAGCTTTCCTCCTAGTTCCTCTCCTCCAAAGCAGAGACAAAAACTAAATACAAAAAATATGAGTTTAACATTTTAAAAAGCATTTCTACATATGCATATATAATCATACAAGTTTTGTGTATATGTACGTTATACTGCAGTAAGCTACAACTTGATACATTTAATCTGTTGAAAATTTAAAATCAGCCACGGGAAATCAAAAGACAAATTGACTTTTAAAGAAATGCAATATATATATTTAATATATAAGAAAATATACTTCGAGTTAAAAGATGACTTGGGGATTAAGAGCACTGGCTGCTCTCCCTGAAGACCCAGATTCAATCCCCAGTACCCACGTTGCAGCTCACAACTGTCTCTAACTCCAATATCAAGAGATCTGATGCCCTCTTCTAGTCTGTACACTGATGGTGCACAGATATACATGCAAGCAAAACACCTATACACTTTAAGAAAAAAAAAGGAAAACAAGTTTATTCGTAAGAAATTGTTTGAGTGGCTGTGGTGGCACATGCCTTTAATCCCAGCACTCAAGAAGCAGAGGCAGACAAATCTCTGTGAATTCGACACCAGCCTGTTCTACACAGTGAGTTCCAGGACAGCCAGGACTACACAGAGAAGCCCTGTCTCGACAAACCAAAAGAAGAAGAAAAAAAAAAAAAGGAAAAAAAGAAGAAGAATGTTTTGAAAAACAAAAGAATGTCATGCACAAAGGCCTGGATCTTTTTCCAGAAAATGCACACACACATGAACACACACATGCACACACATACCTTGTATATACACAAGAACCATATACACACATGCACACATACAGTACACACATGTGTGCACATGTGCACATATGAATATACATATAGTATATACACAAGTACCGTGTACACATATATACTCTATACACACATGTACATGCACATATGTGAATACACACATGCACACACATGCAGTGATGTACCATGGTCACACATACACTACACATACACATGCGCACATATGAATATACATATGCAGACACATATACTACATACACATAAGTACCATGTACACACACATACACTACACACATGTACACATGTGCACATATATGAATATACACACATACACTACATACACACAAATACCATGTACACACATGTATACACATATATTACACATGTACACATACAGATACACATATCTTAATAACATTTGGAAGCCCTTGAAGGCTGTAAAGCAATAAAAGTTACATGTCATCTGCTTCTTTGGACTCAATAGTGAGATTCTAGGGGGAAATGGGACTGTACAAGGGTGGATTTTAGGAGTGATTAGGAACTTGTAGCTACAGATCAGAAATTTAGACAATCTAAAGTAGGACGGTGGGGATGAAGATGAGAAAAAAAGTGGATATAGCTGAATCCTGTAGTGTTTCGGAAAACCGCAGGCTCATTTTTGTGGCTGAGTGGAGGGAATGAGGGACAAGAACACATTTAGTGTCTTGATTTGCCTGAGTGATTGATGACAACATTCTCTTAGGAAAGACCCCTGGAGGAAGACCGTTCTCATAGGAGGATTATGTCGGGGCATGCTGAACCTCAGTTCACTTTCACGCCAGTGGTTATACGTCAAGGCAGCAGTAGGAAGAGCCTGAGGTTTTCAGCATAAGCAGGCGAATTATTTGTTCTTTTAAAATGGAGTGCAAAACTTTGATTTGGAGTCACAGGTGTAGATGAGGTTCCTAGGCAGAAAAATTAAAAGAGAAAGCAAAATTGAGTAGCTACTTTCTTCCCTGCACTTTAAACTATTGGAAGAGGAGAAGGAGGAAACAGAGAAGGATTTGGCAGTGAAGAAAGGAGGAAAAAAATGAAGAATGAAGCCCACGTGTGGCATTTCACAGTTGATGATGTAACAGGGGTTGAGGGTTAATCCCTGTGATCATCTGATTTTTGCAGAGTTAATGAGATCCCTTAGTGACAAATAAGATTTAAAAAAAAAAAAAAACCCTTTGTTTATCAGGAACAAAAATACGTTTTAAATTAACCACTCTTAAATTGCCTTTAGGAGGAGCCAAACACCAGTTTAAACTGCACAGGAACTGTTGAGATCAGGCTGTGTTCTACTCTGGGTTACTCCAGTAGTGTATAAAATGAAGTGGAATTTCCAGCTGTGCACTGCCCTAGGAGACTACATGTTACAAGCAGCTTACGGCTCCATTTCAGAGAAAAGAATGACTATAGGCCCTAGGTGGGCCCAGAGACTTCACCATCTGCCAGGCACCACCTCTCCAGCACAGGCTGATAAATGACTTATTCCTGGGAGGAGAACAGGAGCCACCCGATAAGTTTATTGGCGTGAGTTAAGACTTTGGGCACACATGGGCATATTACAATCACATCGGGAACAACAGTCCAAGAACTTATCAGACACACCAGGTAGAGGACAGGGTGTGACTCCTTCATCTAGATGCCATAAGGTGATGAACACCTAAACCGTCAACAGCATGGCAGCATGCCTACTTGTCATCTGGTGTCCGCTGTGGGCCTCGAGGACCGAGAACTCCCCAACTCATTTTGGTACTCTGCCGTTAAAGCAGCCTCCTCAACCACCTGCCATTCTGGCCCTGGACCTGACCTGACCCCTGTTTCCTGCTCCAGTCTTTCACCTCCCCCATGAACTCTGCAACTTCACTCTCAAACCATCTCCAGCTGCTCCAGGTTCCTTGCTGCCCTGCTTGGTTCATTATCTCATCAATCCAGACTCTTTCTCCACCCACTTCCGAAACCTCTGAAATGCCACTGCAGCCTCCTCTTTAAATTGTATCCATTCTGCAACCCATATGTAATATATATATATGAATATATATATTCACCCTGTGCTATGTGGTGTGTGATATGAGTTAATCTTAGTAATTAAGATGGAACTTGCAGTCGCCTCAGCCAGGCTACCAAGCAGGTGGATTTTAAGACAAATCACTGCTATTGAAATGGCCAATACTCATGAATTTCTTGTTAGTCAACAAACTCTGGCATTGTAGAAAGACATAAATGAGCTCCTCTATGTTTCTGGCATAATGTGCTCAGGAGAGGAACAAATAAAGCTGAAATCAAAAGCACATAACTATCCTCATCCACGCCACATGCAGACATTCTCCCTCCTTTGCAAACTTTGCTGCACGTCCCCACTCAGGGGTTAACATACACTTCCGCAGTTGGTGACACAACCTTTCGTGAGCTTGCCTCTAAGTTGCCTACAAACACAAGACTTTAGCTGAGTCCCCTTTGATGCCACAACCTTTTGTGAGCTTGCCTCTGAGTTACCTAAAAACACAAGACTTTAGCTGAGTCCCCTTCAGCCCTTGGCACATTCTATTGGGTCTTTGAGAGAAGAAGCTAAAAATTCATCTGATATACTTCTCCAGATTCTAGAGTCGTCAAGCCACAATGGAGAAATACTTCATCTATCAGTCACTGAACTGGGGCCGACTCTTGCCCATTTGTGTCTCTTAAACATCTAGGCTAGTCTTTTTGTAAACATTCCCTGGAGCAAAACTTTATTCTTTGGGTGGGGGTGGGGCAACAAGTAAAGAATTAGGGCTGCCTTTCCAAGGGAGTTGTCCTTGTCTCATGGATTATCCAGCAGGAATCAGCAAACATTGTATGCAAAGAACAGATGGTAAGTACGAGGGCCTTTGAGGCAGTATAGTTTCGGTTGCAACTACTATGATAAAACGGCTGGGAAACAGCACATGAACAAATCAGTGCCCCTCACGTCATGTCAGACTCAGTTTACAAACACCGAAATTGTACTTCCATATAATTCTGACATGAAATTGTATGTTATTCTTATTTTAAAACTCTGTTTATTATTATTATTATTACTTTTAGTAGTAGTGGTAGTAGCAGAAACAGCGGTAGTAGTAACAGCAGTAGTGGGGGGGGGGGCAGTGCACATACTACATACAGCATGCACGAAGAACTCAGGGAACAATTCTCAGGAGTCAGTTTTCTCCTCCAGTGTGAGATGCAGGGATGAAAACCAAGTCTTCAGGTTTGTAAGAGAAATGGTTTTATTCCAATGAGCCATCTGGTCCCCGCAGTGATAGTCTTTATTGTGACCCCCTCCATCCACGTCAACAGGAAAATGACAGCAGAAACCAGGCTGACTGACCATCAGGGCAGGGCTTCACATGCGCTGTCACCACCTGTTAGACTACCTACCCCCAACAACTAATTTGGGAAATTAAATTCCAATTGTTCAAAATGAAAATTTTAAACTTTATGGGGCAACCATACTGGCAAATCCTGGCGTCTCGCCCCGCCAACATTCTAATTTAAGGCAATCGTAGCGGCGAGTACCATCCAGGAATGGCTATTTGCTTGAGGGTGATAAGGCATAATGGTGACAGTTCAGATAAGGCTCCCAACTGCAGATTCTCCCAACTCGAGCTGAAGCTGAATCAGAACTGTTGTCAGTCGAGATGCTGTCAGTCAATCTGTGTTGCAAAAACCAGCACGGAGCTGTGATTGTTGCAGCAGATGTTTGAAATGTAATTATAAGCACTTAGAACCATTTTGAGAGGGAATTTAACACACGAAGTTCTTCTTTTGGTATCAGCCTGCAAAATCAATATGGATTTTTGAATTGCACATTGAATGCTCAGGAGCCCTTAGCCTCAAATGACCTTGAACCAATATTATCTAGTCAACCAGATTCCTGTACAACTTTTTTATTTTTACAGTTGTTTCATTCTTTGGATTTGTCCCAGGCTATCTGCCATATATTTAAGTAAAGAGATCTTGAAAATTCCTTTTGACTGGTTTACACTCAAGATGTTCTGATGCCTGCCTTTCAGAAAATCAACATTATTTCTCCACAGAATGCATTCTTTATATAAAACCAATTTGTTCTGAGGACCTGGGATCATTCTTTCCCTGTTTCATATTTTCACCCTTTGAAATATGGGTTAAATATGGGATCTTCTATAGAGGTAATTTTACCATATCACCAACCAGAAGATAAATATTTAAAGTCTCCAAGACTTTGATAATAGTGTATTCTCCTAATCAGCTCAGGATAGCATAACAAAATACATAGACTCAATGGCTTAAACAATAAAAATCTATTTGTTCACAGTTCTGGAAGCTGACAGGTCCAAGATCAAATACCAGTGCATTGGCATCTTCCTGTCTTTCAAACAGTTGGCTGCTGGTTTCTCAGTAGGTCCTCACATGGAAAAAGGAGAAGAGGGAGGTAGGAGAAATGTAAAGAGGGAAGAATGGATGGAAGGAGGGAGGAAGAAAGGGAGAGAAGGCTGGAGAGAGAGAGAGAGAGAGAGAGAGAGAGAGAGAGAGAGAGAGAGAGAGAGAGAGAGAGATTTTCTTATATGCACATTGAGTCTATTGGGTCAGAGTGCTACTCTTAGAACTCAATTTAACCTTAGTTACCATCTCTAAGGTCATGTCTCCGTATACATTCACAATTAGGAATAAAGATGTCACCATATGAACTCTAGGAAAACTTAATTTGGTTCATAACCTGCAGATTCAGACCTCAGATTAGTAGATTCCTGAAGCTCACGAGAACTCCCTGACTGACAAGGTGACAGCCACATCCCGAGAGAACTCATTCTCACCCACCCCGTACTTGCCCTTCTTTAGCCTCTTATAACGACTTCGGTGTGGAATGTATGGGATGTAATTAAGCTTAAGAAACATATACATTAAATCCCGGTGTCTCATAGCAACCCGTATGTCCCCCATTATACTGGTTCGGGTGAGATCAGCTACAGTGGAGCAAATCACAGCCCTTCCGGGGACAGCAGAAGCAAAGGGAGCTGCTGTTCACACTGAGAGCAGATAAGTTTGGGAGCTGTATGCATGGCTTTAAGGTGAAACAGAGAGTGAGTGCTTCTTGGATTTAAGGGAACAGCTATCAATCGTAGCACCAGGCATGGTGGCACATGACTGTGACCCTGGCACACTGAGTGCTGAAGCAGGAGGAGTCTCACAAATCTGAGGTCAGCCATAGCCCCATAGTGAGTCCCAGGCCAGCCAGGGCAACACAGCAAGCTTAGGTGGGGTGGTAGGGAGGGGTAGACATTAGAGGCCCATTGCTGCCCAGGGTATGTGTTAATTATTTTTTTAGGTTTTTGTTTTTTTAGGTTTTTTGGAGACAGGGTGTCTCTGTGTAGCATTTGCTATGCTGTAACTCCCTCTGTAGACCAGGTTGATCTTGAACTCACAGAGATCCTCCTGTCTCTGCCTCTGCCTCCTAAGTGCGGGATTAAAGGTGTGCACCACCACTTGTATTAGTTATTTTCAAAGATGACCTTAAAGGCTGGTGAAATGGCTTCGGAAGAAAAGATATTTGTCACCGAGCTTGACAACATGAGTTCAACGCTCTGGAACCCACATAACAGAGAGAACCAATGCATACAAGCTGTCCCCTGACCTCCACACAGGTACCTGGGCATGCTGCACTACCTCCAAAATGAAGACACCTGAAAATTTGCATGCATGCACCATTATACAGGCTAAGCAGGTAACATTTAGAAATGTATACGCATATGTATGCATATGCATGTAGTAACAGTTAATGAAAATGAGGCTATGAATTTAACAGAAGGCAAGGAGGGCTTTATGGTAGGGTTTGGAGGGGGAAAACGGAAAAAGGAGAAATAATGTGACTTTATTATAATCTCAAAAATAAAATTAAAAAAAAATCTAATGTCAAGTTAAAGAAAAAGAACCTCAAGCTAATAGGCAGACCCCTGAAAGTCACAAAACTTCCTTAGGTGACAAGCACACTGTAATCTCTCGCTCAACTGACACACCTCCCCTTGCTCTCCCTGCGTGAGAAATTCTGCTGAAGACATCTGAGGCAAAGCAACTGCCCAGCACCTGAGGCTGTGAAGCTAATTGGAAACAGACTGAGTTTTATTCGCTCAAATGGGCTTTGGAGGTATGCAGATGGCTGTGTGTCCTCTCTTCTTCCTTTGCCAAGAACTCAGTTCATGGCATCTGTGCAGTCTGCATTATATACAATAGCAAAAAAGATCCTCCCCATAACTGTTGGTGAAGATACCTCAAGCCTTCCTATGGAGCCAATGCTCTCAATTTATATTCTCCCAGGAAGATCATCCCAGCATGCTTTGAGAGTTTAAAGACTCATGCCATTTCCAGTTGGCTATCTCTGTGCTTGCAGTTTGAGGGTGTGAGTGCTCTTAGCTTCCTGTTCCAGCCTTCATGTCTCCACTCTACCAGCATGGACTCCTATCCCTATGGAACTGTAAGCCAAAAGAAACTCTTTCTTCCTTAAGTTGTATTTGATCACGGTGTTTTATCTCAGAAATATAAACAGAAAAGCAACTGTCTATCATATTATAAATATGATGTCGAGTCTCTCCATGCTTGCAGGTCTGCTGGTTCTAGAATACAGATAGCTCTTATGTGCTTGTACCTTTTTAGGACATCACTCTCCTCTGTTTTAAGGTCAAATTTATTTTTTATGTGTGAAAGGTTATGCTCTCTACTACTAGTACTAAATTGTCTCACAGTGGTTGTGAGATAGGGCTGGCTTATACGTACCATAAGATCAGCCTCAATGTAGGTCATTTTGAATTGGGGAGATGGGTGCATGCCATTTTAGCATAAACTATACTGTCTAATTTCATATAAGTTTGAAAACTTTTGTAATATAAAGTTGAAAATATATCTCTGTACATTTAGTTTAGAAGCTATTCCTAACATCCAAATTCATTAGTTGTCTCATTGGTTCATTCAAAAGGTCAAATCTGGTATACTCAAGCAATACTATTTAAAGAATTTTTAATAATTTGAAAGCAATTCTGAAGCTCTAGGAAGAAAAATAAGTATATGTGTGTGTATATACATATATATATGTATGTATCTATACATATATTGAGGTATATTATTTAGACTTTTGTGTCCTTGTGGCCAAACTCCCAAGGAAAAACTAAGTCACTTAGCCACCTTATTTGTGAAATGGGGCATTAAGATAACTGCTTCTTCATGAGGCTGTTGAAAAGGATACGTAGGCTAGTAGTACCTGTGAGAAAGTTAGTCCTCTATGGCTCTAGTATCAATGATCATTATAGCATTTATTACTTAACCAATAACATACACTTCACCATTTTCTTTATCAGAACACAGTAGGAGATTCTGACATTTAAGGAACTGAGATTCAACCCTAAACTGGCCACAAGGTAAGAGAAACCTAGGGATCAGTTTGTGATAGAATTAGAATATCAAGTTCTGTGTTGATAAAGCTAAGTTGGGTTTAATCTACCTCTAGAGTCCTTACAGATACCTTTCTACAGTAGTTTTGTCTATGCAGTCACAGGCAATGTGCTGGATAGTTTTATGTCAACTTCACACAAAGTAAAGTCATCTGAGAGGAGAGAACCTCAAGAAAATACCTTCACAAGACCAGGCAGTAGGCAAGTCTGTAGGGCATTCTCCTAATTAGTGATTGATGGGGAAGGGCCGAGTCCATTGTGGGTGGTACCATCCTGGACTGGTGGTCATGGATTCTATAAGAAAGCAGGCTGAGAAAGTCATATGGAGAAAACCAGTAAGCAGTACCCCTCTGTGGCCTCTGCATCAGCTCCTGCCTCCAGGTTCCTGCCCTGTTTGAGTTACTGTCCTGACTGCTTTTGATAATTGTCTTAGCTAGGGTTTCTATTGCTCTGAAGAGACACCATGGCAAGGGCAACTCTTATAAAGGAACACATTTAATGGGGGCTGACTTACAATTTCAGAGGTTTAGTCCATTATCATCATGGTGGCACTCAGGCACACATGTTACTGGAGAGGTAACTGAGAGTTCAATATACAGATCCTCAGGCAGAAGTTAGGGAGAGTGAGCAACTTGGCCTGGTTTGGGCTTCTGAAACCTCAAAGCTCACCTCCAGTGACACACTTCCTCTAATAAGGCCACGCCTACTCCAACAAGGTCACATGTTCTAATCCTTTCAAATAATGCCATTCCCTATGAGCCTATGTGGGCCATTTTCATTCAGTTTACCGGAATGATGAACTGTGATGTTGAGATGTAACACAAATAAACCCTTTAATCCCCAAGTTGCTTTTGTCATGATGGTTTATCACAGAAATACTAGCCCTAACTAAGACAGGCAGTATTGGACAACCAAGTACCCCCTCCTAGCATGAATCAAACCTGTCCTGAAAAGTTGTCTACTTTGCTGAAGCTGTTATAAGAATGATTGCATCCTTGCAATAAGCTGGCTCTGAAAGAGTCAAGAAGAGGGTCTGGGCTGGACAGACTTCCTTCCTTCTGCTATTCCCATCAATAAGGTTAACAGGAGGAATCAGAACACAGGCCAAGATTGAAGTCTTTCTCCGAGGGATTACAGACTTCTAGACATGGAGTGTTTCCACGGACTCATGTCACTAAGCCAGGTATGTGTTGGAAATGGTACAAGGGGGCTTTGCTTTGCTTTTTACTTTGATTTGTCCATGAAATCTTTACAAAAGCCTTTGAGGAATGGGAGAGATAGAGAGTTAAGCAATGAACACCAGTTCCTTCCCCTGCAGAGGACAGAGTGTGCCTCTAGTTCTAGGGAATCTGATGCTCTCTTCTGGCCTCCACAGACACCCTAATGTATGTGTTAGTTCACACACACACACACACACACACATGCACACACACTTGCACTCACACATAAAAAATAAAATAAATCTCTCTTCAAAATCATTTTTCAGACAGTCATGAGTAAATAGTAAAGAGAGAAGGAAGAGACAGGATAGAAAGGAAGGAGAGAGAGAGAGAGAGAGAGAGAGAGAGAGAGAGAGAGAGAGAGAG
>CABHPQ010166199.1:25728-46838 GCA_902168405.1 Peromyscus aztecus
GCACACACACACACACACACACACACACACACACCACACACACACACACACACACACACACACACACACACACACACACACACACACACAGAGAGAGAGAATACAATAAATAATTTTGTTAAAAAAGAGAACCTGGTGATTTAGAGTCAACCTTTTGTCTTGGTACTCAGAAAGATGCTTTTACAACTGGTGACTTCCTTTACAAGTGCAGATTATTTCCCTTCTGAAGGATGGATTCATTCTCAAAGTTTCTCCTTAGTATGTTGTTTCTTAAAATAATCAGCTCAAAATAATACTTACGCAAAAGGCAGTTCAGATTCTGCTCCCTACAGCCATATTTCAGCCATATTTCTGTTTTAGTCCCCTGCAGTTCTGTTTTGGGATCTTTATTTTGGTTCCTGATAACTTGCTACTTTGTTTGTTTGTTTGTCTGTTTTGTTTTGTTTTCAAATCTGCAAAGGGGCTAATCTATACCTCACTGTCACCAACTTATTTATAGGAGTGGTAATATATAACACTTTTGAAGTTGCTGGGATCTTGTCTTGGCTAATTTATTCAGTAAAGTTTTTCTATTATTAAGGCTTTTTATTATAGAAAGTAGTCACAGTGATGACAAGTTTGAACAATTTGTGGATGGTAAAGAAATTTTCCTTAATCTTATTACACATGCACCAACCATGAAATAATAGTCATCACAAAATGGACTTGTGATAACTAAGAAAGTCAGAAGCAATGGAGAAATTTGTAGTTCAGATGCAAATTTCTTTTTGTTCTTCTTCTTTAAAAATTGACAGGTAAATTTATATTTATCATGTGCAACAAGGTATTTTGAAGTGTGTGCATTATGAAATGACCACAGCCAGATAATTAGCCTCTTTTATACCTTATAGAGTTTCTATGTGGTGTGTGAATACATTGAAAGGTTCGCCCTTAGAATTTTTCAAGAATATTTTTATTAACTATAATCACCTTAGTTTATAAGTGATCTTTGGATATCACCTACCTGTATTTTTTATCTCTTTTCCATCCCTCTAAACTCTCCTACCTTAGCCATGCCAGTTTCTAGTAGCTGTCATTCTGTCCATGAGTAAAATTGTGTGATACCTTTCTGTGTGTGTGCTTACTCCCTTCTGTTTAGCACAATGTCCACCAGCACCATCCACATCCTAGCAAATGGAAGGATCTCCTTAAGACTGAAAAACATTCTACTGAAGAGATATTCACATTTTCTCTACCCACACAACTGATTCTATATCCTGGCTGTTGTGAACAATGCCACATTAAACACAGCAGTGTAGAATTCTCTTGGTCATCTTGGTTTTATTTCCATTGGACATATGCCTAGTAGTGGGATTGCTGGATCCTATAGCATTTTTCCTTCAGATTGCTTAAGAAATGTCCATACTACTTCCATAACAACTTTACTAATTTATGTTTCCATCAAGAGTGCAAAAATTATCTCCATATTCTAATAGCACTATCTTTCGACTTTTCCATAATAGCCATTTTAACAGCTTGGGGGTGCCGTGTTATACATCTTTTCATACGATTACTGGCTGTTTTTCATCTTCTTTCATCTTCTGAGATAAGCCTATGCAGGTGATATGCAATTTTCTTAATTAGATGAACTCCTACGACTGAGCTTGAGTTTTTACATGTCTTAGACATTAACTCTACTGATCTACAGTTTGCAAATTTTTCCTTTCATTCTACAGTTTGACTTTTGAATTTCTTGATTGTTCCATTTGCTTTATAGAAGATTTCTCTTTCTTAACCTCCTTGGATTTTCTATTTTTTCATAATTCAACATTGGTAAATTCTATATACTTAGGCATTTCATCTATTTTTTAAGACATCCAGCTTACTGATGTATAATTGCTGGTAATAGTCCCTTATGATCTTGTGTTTCTGTTGCATCAGTTTTAGTGTGTCCTTTAATCATTTCTGATTTTGAGTTATCTCTCTTTATATTTCTATTTCTCTCCTCTTTTCTTGTCTTAAACAAGCTACATTTTTTATTAACTTTGTGAATTGTTCTAAAATCCATTCCTTACTCTTAATTGATTTTTGAAATTAATTTTTGAATTTCCACTTTTACTTCTATCTGATTGTTTTATTTCCTTCCATTTATCGATTTTACATTTATTTTGTTCTTTTTTTCCTGGTTACTTAAGATACAATAGCATGTTGTTTAATAGAGGTCTTTTGTCCTTTTGATGTAGGTATTTATTTCTATAAACTGCCCCTTCACAACAACTGTTTCTTCTTTTCTTTTTTCTTTTTTTTTGTATATTTTTATTGATTCTTGGGGAATTTCACATCATGCATCCCAATCACGCTCATTTCCCAGTCCTTTCATGTTTGCTTCCTCCTTCCTTGTGAACTTCACCCCCTAAAAAAATTAAAATTCAAAACAAACAAAACTCCAAAATGTGTTATTCATACGCTCCCTAGAGCATGGTCAAACTCTCCGGGGCCTGTCCCTTAAGTAGAACTAAGTCGTTCCCCTTCTGAATCCCCACCAGAAGTCATCAATTAGGAGAGCCAACCTCAGCATCCTTATCACACTTTCTGAGAGTTCTCTTGTATGACTTCCTGTTTAAGCTGTTACCCATCTCTTTTGGAGGGAGGGGGATGCAATGGAATAGGGGTTGTCACAGAAGCCTGCCATGTTCCTCTCTATCAACTGTGCCTGTAATCATTGATGCCACTGCAAAAGTAGCTTCCCTGCTCTTTATAGTCAGTGGGAGCACGGTTCATGGACTTCTACATGTTTTCTGGTGACACCACAAACCCCAGCTGCAGTAGAATACAGACAAGGCCCTTGGAGGCAGTCCAGACCATGGACATCAACTTGGCCTCAGATCATAGCACAGGCCACTCACATCAGTATGGGCTCAGGAGGAAGCACAGCCCATGGACATCAGCCATGGCCTTCAGTGATAACATGGGCTATGGACATCAATGTAGGCCTTGGTTGCAGTAGAACCCCGGACTGAGACATGGCCCTTGGTAGCAGCATAGATCCAGACATCACCATGGCTTCAGGTGACAATGCAGACCACTCACACCAGTATGACCCTCAGGTTCAATTCCCAGCACACACATGGCAGCTCACAGCTGTCTGTAACTGAGGTTCCAGGGGATCTGACACCCTTACACAGACATACAGGCAGGCAAAACATCAATGCACATAAAAGAACTGTATTTTCTATGTCTCATAGTTTTTTTTTTATGTGTTGTAGTCCTATTTTCATGTGTTTATATTTTAAATTTCTCTTTTAATTTCTTTATACATCAGGCTCCTGGTATTTCTGTGGTGTGTTGGTTAATTTCCATATATTTACAGATTGTCTAAAGAATCTCTACTTAATGGTATGTACCTCATTGTGGTAAATAAAGATGCTTAACAGACTTTGAGTCTTCTTCAGTTTGAAGACTATCCTATGGAATTGATAAGAATCTGCATTCTTTACCTGCTAGTTATATGTTGGGGGCCATTGAGTCTAGCATTTAGTTCAAGCCTAAAAGACTTTCACTAAATTTCTATCCAGGTGATCTGTCCATTGCTGAATGTGAAGTGTTGATGTTCTCTGCTATAACTGTACTGTGCTCTTTCTTGTCATACCCATGAATATTTGATTGGTTTATTCAATTAAGTTCTTCAATGTTGGGTGCATGCATATGCATACACATTCTCTCTTCTTACTGAATTGACTCATTCCTCATTATGTAACACAATGACTTCTAGGTCTCTTTCTCAAAACTTTTACTTTAAAATATCTATTTTATCTGCTACAAATATAACTCTCTCTCTGCTCCTTGGGTTTCACTTTCATTGTAACACCCTTTTCTTCCTATTTATGTGTTCTCCCCAACAAGGAGTCTCTTATGGGTAGCATACAGCTGAGTCTTTAAAAATTTCAAGCCATGGACCAACTCTACAGCTGCCCAGGCCCAGACCAGGGTTATGACTTAGCCCATTCCAGCATCTACCCCATCAATGATCTGCTGGAGCACATGACGGGACCTGAACTGCAGACCCAAAGCTTCAGGATCTCCACAACACAGGGCACTCCCAGGATGTCCAGAAAGAGTCCTAGTGGGGGCCCAGCATCGAATGTGTAGTGGAGACCAGGGGGCTTGAACCAGATCAATGATTCTTTGCAATAAACACTTGCAAATAAAGATGTAGGGACCAAGGGGTATACAACATGACTTGTTGGGTAGCACTGTAGCTTCCATGAGATTTTTAATCTCCTTTCCCTTTTTAAAAATTTTTCTCATTTTATTTTCTTCAATTTTTTTCTCTTGAATTTTGTTTTATGGGGGGGGGCTGTGCAGGGGTGGAGGGCCTATGCGAAGAGAGTGGGAATGAATGGGATCAAGATACATGATTTGAAAAATATAAAATAAATAAATTTTATTAATTAAAAAACTTCCGTTGAAGTTAGGGAGCCTGCATGGGACCCACCTAGGCCCTCTGCATGTGGGTGACAGTTGTGTGGCTTGGTCTGTTTGTAGGGCTCCTAGCAGTAGGATCAGGACCTGTTCCTGGCTCTTGAGCTGGCTTTTGGGAACCTATTCCCCAGGCTGGGTTGCCTTGCCCAACCTTAATGCAGGGGGAGGAGCCTGGTCCTGCCTCAGCTTGATGTGCCGTGCTTTGTTGACTCCCATGGGAGGCCTGCCCCTTTCTGAATGGAGACAGAGGAGGAGTGGAGGGGAGGGGGATAAAAGGGAAGCAGGGGTGAGGGGAGAATGTGAGGAGAGGAGGGAGTGGAAACTGTGGTCAGTATGTAAAATAAATATAAAAATTTAATTAATGAAAAAAACTTAAAAAAAAAATTCCAAGCCATTCTGCCAATATATGACTTTTGATTGAAGAATTTAGTATATTTGGCATTCAAAGTGATTATCAATAGATAAATATTTAGTTCTTACATTTATTAATAATTTCTCTGCAGTATTTAAATATCCTTTGTTTCTCTCCTCCTCTGTCTCTGTCTTATTTGTGTGTGTGTCGTCAAGTGATTTTCTCCAGTAATGTGTTATTTATTTATTTACCTATTTAGTATTATTACTATCACTGTTATTTTTAATTTTTTTTCTTTTGACAGAAACCCACAATGTGGTAAGACTAGCCTTGAACTCAGTATATATCCCAGGTGTCTTAGTTAGGGTTTTATTTTAGTGAGGTGACACCATAACCATGAACTCTCATAAAGGAAAACATTTAATTGAGGCTGGCTTACAGTTTCAGAGGTTTAGTCCATTATCATCATGGCAGAAAGCATGGCAGCATGCAGGCAGACATGGTGCTAGAAAGGGAGCTGAGAGTTGCATATCTTGATCTACAAGCAGCAAAAGGAGACTGTGTTATACTAGACATAGTTTGAGCATAAGAGATCTCAAAGCCCTCCTCCACAGTGACACACTTCCTCCAACAAGGCTACACATCCTAATAGTGCCATTCCCTATGGGCCAAGCATTCAAACAATTCAAACATGTGAGTCTATGGGGACCATTCTTATTCAAAACAATACATGGGAATTCTCTGGAATCAACCTCCCTAATGCTAAGATTATGGGTATATACCATCATGCCCAGCTTCATGTTTTATTTCTGTTTATTTGTTTGGTTGGGTTTTGTTGTTGTTATTTGTTTGTTTGTTTGTTTTTTGAGACAGGGTTTCTCTGTGTAATAGTCTTGGCTGCCCTGGAATTTACCCTTGCCTTCTAAGTGCTGGGATCAAAGGTGTGAGCCACCACACTCAGCTGTTTTTTATTTCTTATGTATCCACTATAATATTTGGGCACCTTGAGTCTTTCAAATGACATTTTATAGGTTATTTTACTCTAATAACTTAACTTTGATCATATGTCCTTCTACCACACTCACTGCTACCATTTGACAATCCATTCTTGCTGTGTTTCTTATGTTTGGCACTAAGATAGGAAGGGTAACAAGAAACTATCCTTCCTAACTTCTTCGGTCCATTTCTTCTTGCTGTTGTGCAAGGATGTTCATGTGTGCAGAGTCCTTCAAACTGATGCTTTTGTGGAAAGACAACCACCAAGAGAGCTAGATTCTTTGCATCACAACTTTTACTGATTGCTTAGACAAATGAAAGGCACAGTTGATTCTTTGTTGCCCGCCTGCCACCCATTTACTTGACATTTTAGGTTGCTGCCACAGTCATCATTCAATTGCCTCTGACTTCTCCTTTGCTTTTCACATGTTTTCTGGGACAATAATAACTCTACTCATTAGCTCGAGGAAACAAAAACAAACAAGTATAACTTAAAGCAAGGCAATTGGAACAATACACTCTTTGGCCAAAGGGGTTGGTTCAGGAATTTTCATATGACCAAATATAGAAAAATCAGATAGATTGAAAGGCTGGAAAAGTCACCATCTTTTGTTTCACATGGGCTGGACTACTAGTAAGAAGTTGATTTGTGTATTAATAAAGTTTACCTACGGATGAGAAGGGCACAGAGAAAAGGAGACAGCCTGAAGGATCACAGCAGGACTGACATGCTGACTGATTATATTTTATTCATGCCTAGAGTCTCTTCTACTTTATGGTCTGTCATTTAAATGAACCACATTCTCTTTATTACTTTAGTCACTGTGCTGAGTTTGCTGTTACTTGAAACGAACAACTTTCTTATGGAGTCATATTAAAGAATGGCTAGTGGATAAAATTGATGGTGAAAAGAATATTGTGTTTTTTATATTTAAATACAAATACATTTGATACATTGTGCTGTTATTTGAAGTCACATAAAAAGTCTCTGCTCCGTAGATTACACCATGATACTTGTTAGTAATATTCCCTTGATTAGAGTCAGTTCTGGCTTCTTTGTTATATCATTCCTGACAAACTGGCATAGGGCATTTCAGGTTTGATTTACTTATATTGTTTGAGGTATAGCAACTGGAATATGCCAGTAAGATGTCAGAAAACTCAGCAGAGCTTGGAAAGCTGAACTACCAGGTACCACCATGTTGTGGAATATTTAATTTAATATGTGTTACATTTGTTTAAGCTGTGGAATATTTGTTGAATGATGTAAAGATATGTTGCATTCTTTTATGTTGCATTTCTTTTACCTCTGTGAAGCTGTGTTACTTTGCCTGTATAAAACACCTGATAGGTCTAATAAGGAGATAAATGGCTAGGCAGGAGAGGGATAGGTGGGGCTGGCAGGCAGAGAGAATAAATAAAGGAGAAAAAGAAAAGAGAAAAGAGCAAAAGGAGAAGAGGACACCAGGATGTAGCTGATGGTTTCCTGTGTCCACCTGGCTCCTGCAGCCGCTCAGACCCAAGTAAACACACAGAGACTTATATTACTTATAAGCTGAATGACTGTGGCAGGCTTCTTGTTATCTAGTTCTTATATCTTAAATTAACCCATTTCTATTAATCTATAAGTTGCCACATGGCTTGTGGCTTACTGGTACTTTACATCTTGCTTCTCATCTTGGCTGCGGGCAGTGTCTCCTGACTCAGACTTCCACTTCCCAGCCTTCTCCTCTCTCCTTATCCAGCCTATACTATACTTCAAGCCTGGCTACTGGACAATCAGTGTTTTATTTATCAATCAATCAGAGCAACACATTCACAGCATACAGAAAGACATCCCCAGCACCAGGAGTCAGCTACCCAGCTACACAGCAAACCACAGAGTAAAAAGTAAAGAAAGGTATATAGAATAGAGAAAGATAAAAGCCCAGAGCCAAAAGGTAGATGAGATAATTTAAGTTAGAAAAGCTGGCTAGAAATAAGTCAAGCTAAGGCTGAGCATTCATAAGTAAGAATAAGTCTCTGTGTATTTATTTGGGAGTCAGGTGGCAGGTCCCCAAAAAGTTAAAAACAAAAACAAAAACAACCAAAACCCAACTACACCACCAAACTATTGGATTCAAAAAATAAACCTATGTCTATAATCAAAAAGGCAGAACAGGCAAAGGCTAAAACTAGAGAAAGCACCAACTCCCTGCAGCATTTCCAGTCTGTAGAAGCACATGGCCTGGGAAAATTTGAATACAAAATCTTCTCCAGTAAATCATTAATGAAATCCTTGGTCTCCAGCTGGGGGTATAATTTCAGAGTGTTCTAGAAACTATATCTAGGTAGCAGGTCACTGTGGGTGGCGTTTGGGGGCACCTTTTCCCTGGAGTCTTCTTGTCTTGCTCTCTGCCTCCTGTCTGTGTGGAGGAAGAGGTGGCCTTCCAGCACCCACCACATACTGCTGCCATTCTATGTTCTGTATAGGTGCATACAGCCAAAACATGGATTGAACACTCCAAAACCACAAGCTAAAATAGGTCTTTCCTCCTATAAATTGTCATGTCCTAGCATCTTAAACCATGGGTTGTAACCCTCAAATGAGTCACAAAGCTTAATATCAAGGCCATGGATAACTTGGGAGCAATGAAAGGTCTCTGAATATGGAATGAGCAAATTTCAATTTTAAAACAACCAAATGCATTGTGAATCTCAGATACTTCTGGTAGCTCTCACCCATGTTATGTCATGTGACGTCAGGGTAACCTCTGCTACAAACACACAAACATGTGTTTTGTGCTACACACATGTCATGATGCCACAAAACAACAGCAAACACTATCTGAACACACTTAGACCCAGATTTGAGTTTGTCAGGATCACAGTGATTTTGTGTGTATATACTAAGTTCTCTGCTCTTACAGAAACACAGTCATTTAATACAGAAAAAAAGTCGTTAATATTTTTCTACATTATTTTTTAGCCTGTAAGTATCAAGTTAGTATATGTTTGAAATCTATTACATTAGAAAGTTTAATTTTTAAAAATTGTTACTTTAACTGCTCATTTGAGTTTCTTTTTTTTAAAAAAATCCTTAAATGAATTTTGGCTTAGGATTAGGGCAGAGTTTGTAAAAATTTATGAAATGGTCCTGAACATACTTTTTTTCTGTTTTGTTCTATGTATTTATATAAAGTGTCATTCTCTGTGTTAACAATTATAAAACCAAGCAGAGATGCCCCATTTCCTACATTATCAAATAGAAGAAAAGATTTAATTCTTTGTGTAAAATCAACAAGCACATCCATCTCATTAGCATGCAAATTGGATTTTGTCATTAATAAATGTTAAAATTAATAATGGTTGCATTATCCAGTAAGTGCTTCATATATATGTATATCTATGTGTGTGATATACATATCTAAAATTTGAGATCATGCAAACTTTCTTGGACTAATTTGGACTGAAAGGGTTGAGAGTGGAGAAAGTTTAAGGAACACTGGTTTATAACAGATATTTGATCACAGTAACATGGAAGTGACTAATACATAAGTCCACTGTCTTTGTTAGGGTTTTATTGCTGTGAATAGATACTATGGCAAATTACTTATAAAGGGAAACATTTAATTGGGGCTGGCTTACAGTTCAGAGATTTAATGCATTATGATGATGGGAAGCTGGCAGCATATAGGCAGACATGGCCCTGGGGAGGTAGCTGAGAGTTCTACATCTGGATCCACAGGAAGTGACAAAGACACACTGGCCAGGCTTGAGCTTCCAAGAGCTCAGAGCCCACCACCTAGTGACACATCTCCTCCAACAAACCACACCTACTCCAACAAGGCCTTATCTCCTAATAGTGCCACTCCCTATAGGCCTAAGGGACCATTTTAATTTACTCCCAGGGTCTTATGAACCATCATAGGTGTTCTCCCTGCTGAAGGAGCACTAAGCAAAAGGTTCTGGTGTTTTATGGACCTTGGTGTTAGGTAAGTGTGTGGTGGGAGGACTGAGAAAGCCCCAAGTGTGGTAACTTACGCAGGCTCAAGGAAAGGCACTGACTGACACCGTTTAGAGGAACTTTATTATGAGATAGGAAGAGGGAGAGTAGAGCTTCAGATCTGAAGAGGCGCTCCATAGGGTAAGATGCAGCATCATGGGGTCCCAAACAGACTCTTCAGTTCCCATAACACCAGGAGAGCTTTGTCATCAGGGCCATCACCAGCTATAATGGTTCAATCCCAGAACCAAAGGCTGCCGTGCTTTTTTAACATCAAAGCCGATATGACCTCCAGGTTCTCCCAGCATCCCTCAGTCCCTACATGTTACAGGGTATGGCTGGTATACCTCACCCTTATACCCTGAACTCTCCAGCCCAGGGGCTGGGCTGCCCTTCCCCCAGAGGCTCTTCCCAATATAATCCAGACATTATGGTTACCCACCCTTTCTTACCTTTTGGCCTCTTGGCTGCTGTCTCTGGTTCTCCTGTCTTCCCTCTCCCTTCCCCTTCCCCTCTCCCGACATGGCTCACCTCAGCCTGGTCATGTCCATTCTAGACTCGTCCAGATGTGTCTGCCTCTGGCTATACTCTCCCTTATCTACAATAAACTTTCTCCTCCACCATACCTAGGAGCAGTCTTATCTCGCCCTTTTTTTCCTTCTTTCTTTCTTTTTCTTCCTTCCTTTCTTTCCTTCCTTCCTTCTTTCTTTCTTTCTTTTTTTTTATTCAAATGAGACTATTGAAAGAGAAAGGGATAGGACCTTCCCTTCAAATCGCCAGAAAATACAGTTTCCGACTCAGATGCTGTTGAGGTGATGAGGATTGAGCAGGCTTCTAAACATGTGACCTGGCCTATATACCTGGAGTCATGGAGGCAGGCACTAGTTAGAACAGTAATTTAAAGCTGCCGTGGTCCTAGTGTGAGAGCTAAAGTTACATCTTAGGTTTTAATGACTATGCCACAGAGATCCATGAAACAAAAATGCCTCTGATCTGCAAGCCCCTTGCCCAAGGACAGACAGTTCCTAAAATGCTGGGGGCTATTGTTTATGCAAGATAACAAGTCACATGTTTTCACTCCCCTAAACAAGTTTGTTTGACCCCTCTGCACCGGATGTACTTGCTCATATGTGGGCAGGAGGTTCACAGGCGGAAATATTTCAGGATGTACACTTGCCCCTTATTGGACCTGATAGGAAATGTAAATTATGGGTTTGGCCTTTTTAAGGCCCTGCAAAACTTGATTTGGGGCCATTTTCTGGAAACTCAGAGATGGAATTGGCCAGAGCCCATCCACCTGGCCAGTATTTAATTAAAGTTTGCTTCAAATTTGACTTTAAACTGTGACCGTGGTCTTATTCTTGACCAGTGGGATTAACATTAGAGTGCAGAGTGAGGGGGCGACCTTTTCCTACCTAGGTTTGAGTGCTGTGACAGTCAGAGCAGGGCCCTGTCTTTTCTTTGTGTTAAGGTACAGCATGCAAGGGAGTGTGATCTGATTTCAGAGAGAGGGAGAGAGAGAGAGACTGAGAGAGAGGGAGAGGGAGAGGGAGAGGGAGAGGGAGAGGGAGAGGGAGAGAGAGAGAGAGAGAGAGAGAGAGAGAGAGAGAGAGAGAGAGAGAGAAAGACAGAGACAGAGAGACTGAGACAAAGACAGAGAGAGACAGGTGGAAGTTTTGTGTTCTTAAACCAAGTCCTGAGGCAGAGTGAGAGCAGGAGCATTTAAGCTGCTCTTTTCTCCCTTAAATGGAGGCCTTGGCAGAGGCATCTGGAACTACTTTTGCACAAGGCCTCAGTTGAAGAGACTTAAGAGTGAGTGTGCAGGGGAAGGAATTGCAGTATTTACAGAACATGAACCTGAGTCCTTGCCTGCAGCTCCCTTCAGAGAGCGCCTACCATTCAATACATGGCCAATGGGGGATGGTACCAGAAACTGTGGGGAACCCCTTTGGGGATGCCACATATTACTGGGGAATTCGAGGCTATCCTCTAAGGGTTCTTAGTCTTGTTAATAAAAGAATTTAAGAGTGAAATCAAAAGGAAGCTTGAAGACAATTTCATTAGCTGTTATAATAGACACAGCTGTAAATCTTGGCAGCTGCCTGGAGGAGGGAGATGGCAGGGACAAAACCATGATGCTTTGAGGTAGGCTGGAGGTTCAGCAAGTAGCCACAGGACAAAAGGGAGAGATGGGGCTCCAGGGAAAGTGTTTAAAAAGCCTAATGTACAGGTGGGGGCGGGGGAGGCATACTTGGACCCTGGGCAGCATCTGAAAGGAAGAAACAGGAGAGGAATAAGAGGAAAAGTCCCACCTTTCTGAGTTAGAACTCCAAAAGGCAGGCCAATTCAACAGCGTCTCTTGACAGTTCTGTAGTTACTCTACTAGAGGCAGACTTTCTGGGAAGGAAAAGTACATTATCTCATTAAAGGATAATCATTCCTCTTGTCTTTTTAGCATGGCTTAAGGCTAGTCTGCCTGCTGAGTAATTGACCAGCCCAAGGGAATTAACTCTGTTTCCTGCAGTTTGGAATGCCAGGTTTCCACCAGGGCTAGAGGTAGATTCCTTTCTCTTGTCCAAGAGGAAATAGTTTTCTCTTAATGGGCCTCCAATGTCACTGTGACCAGGAGGGCAGTTTTCTCCATGTGTGGTCTCCTAGCCTCTGCAATTGTGTGTAGTCAAGCCTGAAAAAAACACCCATGTTTAGGTTGACTCCTCAGAGGGAAAGCCACATTATTTTATACATTTTAAAACATTGAGAATTTTCCTGAATGTTTTCCCACTATTGTATTGCTAGTGCAAGAATCTGGATTAAATTATCCATTGGTTGAACAGGCCTGCATTTGAGGAATTCACTTTGCCTGGTAGAAACTCCGTGAGTTCAAAGACTTTTAAATAGGATGCAATTTACTTGAGAAAGGGAAACTCCGCAGAGAATATTCAAGAGAAAAACCAGCTATTCCTATGCAACAAAACTCTACAATTGAAAGATCTCAGAGAATCAGGAACTACAGGGTGTACTCCCTGACAGCCCTGTGACTCTTTATAGATGACTTCATTTCTGCTAAATAATGTAACATCTTATGGATCCTTAGTGTTTACCTAATAGTAATTCTCAAATTTTATGTGACATCTTTAATACTTTCAAATGTCTTGTTGGAGTTTGTCTAGTCATGACGATAAATTACACTTCCCCCTCATATTGTAACGAATACCACATTTTCTCAGCTTTCCTCAGGAACTAGACCTAAGTTTCACTAGACAAATTGGGTTTTTGTTGCTGTGGTTTTCTCCCACTTGAGACAGGGTCTTACTATGTAGCCCTGCCTGGATGGTTTGGAACTTTCTATGTAGACGAGACTGACTTGAACTCAGAGATTATCCTGTCTCAGCACCCTCAGTGCTGGGATATTAGATATGCACAACAACACCCAGCTCACTAAACAAATCTTAAAAAGAGTAAGATTCCTTGGATGTGCTGGTCAGTAATCTTACCATCTCATTGACAATTTAAGAAGCTTTGCCTCCATCCAGCTCGGATACCAATCTTTCAACCAAAAATGAACAAATAAATAGCATGTAACAACAGATTAAAAAGATTTAAAGAAAGAAAAAAGCTTTCAAGTTTGATGATTTAAAGTGAGGGTACAGGGGGAACTTGAGTATCTTCAACCTTTGTCTTGTTAGAATGTTTTTTCTCTTGCAATACAGTTCATATTGAGTGTTGTTAAATAATAGTTGCTGGAGACCATTGGCAGGGCCTGAGCTTTAGGCCCAACATACCAAGACAAAACATGGCTCATATCGATGTTCTACTTCAACCACATGCCAAATATGTGTTGTTTACCTGATTTCAGAAACCAAGAGAGACCAATAACCATATCCCCGAGCAGGTCAACTTTTGATAACATGCTAGGGATGCCTCTCTGCTTTAAGTTTATAGGAAAGGGAGCTTTGAGAGAACCAATCCGCTTATTTTCTTAGTTTCTGTTTTCCTCAGCTTCCTTGTGCCTTTGAAACCAACCTCTTTTGCTCAGCTCATGAGCACTGATGATATAGAACAAGCTCTTGCCAATTCTAATGCCATAAATCAACACAATTAACATTTTTAATCTGCGTATTGTTTAGAAACTACCTACTGTACATGCAAAAGCACAGCTCTCTCTTCAAAGGGAAGAGACAGTTTATTCGTGAGTCAAATATAAGTGACTACTGGTAGTAGGCTTAGGGATCACTGGAGGTTTTTTATTGCCCGGTACATCGAAGATATAGGAGACTTTTCAACTGGCTGAGTGACCATCTGTTCAGCTCTGACAACCTGCACTGATTCCGTGGCTCCTTAACCTTGAAATTGTATAGGTTGTGGATGCTGCCTTACATTCCAGGCATGTTTGGTCATTTCCAGAAATAGAGGACTCTCTGTACAACTGGACATTGACCCCTGTCTGTACCTTGGTCCTGGACCCAGCCGTGGGTTCCAAAATGACTGTACCAAAAGACACCTCTTTGACCTGTTTGAGGGTTAACTTAAAGGTAGTTCAATTAGAAGAATTGGAACTGGTGACTCTCCCTCATCTTTCAAAGTGCAAAAATGGCCTAAATATATACTGGACAATTGGTCACTGGTGGACCAAATTTGTAATTTTCAATTTCTAATACCTGCACTGATTTAGGCAACTTCATAAGATGGAATGACAGCATGGTCCAAGTCCCCTTCCCCATTGCAACTTACAGTTCGCTTAAATTTGTATCTGATCCTGAGGTAACATAGATCTTGCCTTATACCTCTTTTGCTGTATGCTTTTTGCCTACTTATGTTTCTGCCTCTACAAACCTGGAAAATCCTGCTTGTATCTTTAACAGCTAAGAGGCAAAAACATTTCAGATTGTCTGCCCCATTTGCAGACACACACAAATTAGTTATGGGTATGTAGACCACTGGTAAGTCTTACAGAGATTAAAGTGTCTTTTGGGTATGGATAGTATTGAGAAACTGTTTCATGTTATTCTACTTACTGAGAAGACTAACTCGTTGTAGAATATTATTTTAAGGTGGCAAAAATGTGTTACATTTGTTTATGCTGTGAAATATTACTTTAACTGTGTAAGGTGTATTACATTTGTTTATGCTGCATTTTTAAAAAAAGGATGTAAGGATGTGTTACATTTGTTTGTACTGCATTTATTTAATTATGTGAAGATGTGTTGCATTTGTTTCACCTTGCCTGCCTAAGGCTCCTGACTGGTCTAATAAAAAGCTGAACAGCCAATAGCTAGAATAGCTAGGTAAGAAAGGGATAGGCTGGCTGGCAGGCAGAGAGAATAATTAGGAGGAGAAATCTAGGCTCAAGAAGAAGAAGAAAGAAGAGAACAGGGAGAAAGAGAGGAGCATACCCTGTACTTAAGCCTACCACCCGATGGTATAGGACCTATATGCTAGTTCGATTGGCCATGCCCTCTACCCTGGCTTTCAATTCTTCCTCTTAGAAAAAGCTAAATTTCAGGGTCTGTACCCTAACCACCCAAGTTCCCTCTTTAGAGAAAAATGCTAGATACTCTGTCACCAAACTGACAGGTTTAGAAAGCTATTCAGAATATCCAAGAGGTATCTTTAACATAATCTAGTCTCTAACCAGAGAGAGTGCTCCAGGGCCAGCACCTGCACTCATACCTTAAAGCCTACAAGGAATATACAGGCTTTGGCAGTGATGTTTGTGGATGCTCTCTGAGAAATTTCAAAAGCCAGTATTTGCTAAAGCTTATTTAATTTGGTTATCTGTCTTTATAAATTATGCCTCTACAATCTATTTTTAAGGAGACTGATGTTAAGAAACATGCTTACTGCTGTCAGTGTGTAGTGACCTAGAGACTGGTCCACCAGCCAAAGGAGCAAAGAGTTGGCTTTGGCCTTCTTTGTTAATTCAGTCTATGTTACATGTAAATTATTTGTCACAGATTTGACATGACTGACTGCTTTCCTCTTCCATCTGAAATTGTAGAGATTTTTAACAGGTTCCATTAATAGGGTTAATTTTAAAAAAAACTTTGTAAAGTGAATCATTTACTATTGACAAGGCAGCCACTGTCTCTGGGATCATACTTTTTAAATTGGAAATGGAAAACATTTTTTTTTGAGTAATTTGGTTTAGAATGAAATTGTCTTTTCTTGGAACATAGATATGACAATTTGATGTTGACAAAGTAAGTATTAAGCAAGTCATGTTTTCAAATAATAGATATGGTTATTTAAAGTAGTAGTCATACTTTTTTTTAGAAAAAAATTGCCTTATCGAATTGTTTCTAAGCACATGTTTTATTTTACTTTAGATACTCTTTCTTGTTCGCTAAGTAATAAAAAGTTTTGGAGGACTGTAGACAGATAGGACAGGAAGTAGTAAGGTGAGGCAGAGAGAGAACTTGGCCCTTTTGGAGGAAGGATGGAGCAGGTAGGAGAGGACTTGTAGTTAGTCTCTTAATGTTCCCCACAAAGTTGTTCAGTTATTACCTCCTGACATGTTTTGAATCATTGTCAACTATTAAGTTTTATCATGGTCCCTTGGATGGTCCGTCCCCTCTTCTGAGACACACCAACTGCTACGCCCCTCATCAACCATATGCCGACTCAAAGCAGTTACTGAGAGATCTATTCCCCCAAACCCCTCAAAGCAGTTCAGGAGACCTCTAAAAGGGGACTAATTGGTCATGGGTCATCCAACTCATCCTTCTTATTGCCACTCTGGACATTGTTTTGGGGACAGAACTAAAACAGCTTATCTGAGGCTGCATCAACTAACCTCTCTATCTCATCAGCTCAGGTCACTTAACCTCCTTCAGGAGCAGCTGGAGTCCTTGACTGTGGCAGTACTCAGAGTTAAAAAGGACTAGATTTGATTGCTGCTAAGGATGGCATCTGTGCCCTCTGTGAACAATGCTAATTCCATAACAACACATCCTAACAAGTTTGAAATGGGGCCTAGGTACGGGAACCAGAAAATAACTTCAACAACGTACCTCCTGGTAGGTACAGTCTTCTGGGTCTCTCCCACTCTGGTTCCTCCCCTTGATCACTCTTTCCTCCTTACTAACCTCACTTTTACCCTGTATTTTAAATGTTTTACTTACTGTACTCCCCTTGTAGTCAAAACGTTCCGCATAAGCTCTCACAATGGTTCTCACCGTACCATAGCTCCATTTGTTCCTGATACATCTGCAAAAAGACCTTTTTGATGCTGCGGAGAAGCTGGCTAGAATGGACCTCCATCCCTTTCACCCCAGGTCAGATACAGTTTTACATTAGTCCTCTGTTTTCTCTTGCCCCCTTCATTTGATGCTTTGCAGCTCCCTCTTACTTTGGCTAGCTCATTTCCGTGCAGCAGTCCTGGCCATGGGACCAGTCATTTCTTCCCTGAATCGGCTCTATGTCCGATTTCTCCCGCTTCTGTTTCTCCTCCTCCCCCAACCTTCCCAGAAAATCTCTCAGTTCTGCTGTGTAACCAAATTAGCTGCTTACAGCCCTCTAATAATTGCTTTCTAAGTCTCTTCATGAATGGAGGATGGCAATTGCCTGATCCATTGCAGCCGTTCACGTTCAGAACTTTCCCCTGCTACATGACCAGAGGACTCTCTCTTCAGTGGACCCAGAACTACTCCCAATGACCCTCCTCCGCAGAAAAGAGCTATAACACCTCTGCCCCATATTGTTTCATATCCCCTCAGTATTAGTAATGATGATTTCCTGCTGAAAGACCACACTTCCCAGTTTCCCCTGTGGACTATGGAGGACATTCCCATCCATTTCTGCCTCTACACAGGGCCACATTCTATCTTCCCTTGTAGGCATTTTGGCCATCCACACACCTGGGTGACAAAGATGCCCCCTCGCCATGAATAAATATTGATGGGAACATCAGCTATGACAGTTATTGTAAAGCAAAGATATCTCTGTTATGGGTCTTAGATGCTGTCTAATGACATTCTTAGCTTTTTGTTGGTGAAAGCTGCTGGTCTCCTAAGTTTATATATCAAGAATAGTGGGTGAGATACAGAGGTGATCAGAGTATATGGCTATTAAGGAGGTGAAAGAGAGCCCATATTAGTTTGGCTGTGAACCTACACAATTTCAATTCTCCACAATCATGGGTATTCTAACCTGTCAGACAGCCTTGTAGTCTTTAACACAGTGTAGCTGTTTTTCTGGGAATCTCAGATCACAGAAGTGATATTGTATTCTAGAATTTTCTATGTGATTCTTAAAATGTATAGGAATTAAACTTTCTCCTTTTTTCAAATTAAAAAGATATTTTATTTTACATGTATGAGTGTTTTGCCAGCATGTATGTCTGTGCACCATATGAGTGCAGTGCCCACAAAGGCCAGAAGAGAGCATCAGATCCCCTGGAACTGCAGTTACAGATGCCTGTGAATGGCCATTTGGGTGCTGGGAATTAATTAAACCTGGGTCCTCTTCAAGATTAGCCAGTGCTCTTAGCCACCTCTCCAGCCCCAGAATTAAACTGTTTTTCAAGTAATATTTTCCTACAAAGTTTTTGTTTGTTTGTTTGTTTGTTTGTTTGTTTGTTGTTTTGCTTTGGTGGTGGTTGATTGGTTTTGTCATTTTTCAAGACAGCATTTATCTGTGTAGCCGTGGCTATCCTGGAACTCTCTCAGTAGACCAGGCTGACTCTGAACTCAGAGGGTGCTGGGATTAAAGACATGTGCCACCACCTCCCAGCCAGTATTTTTCTACAAGGTTTTAAACTTACATAATGAATTTGTCTCTGGACTACTAAGAATAAACCACAGGCCAGCTAACTGCTGAAAGGCTTGGCTTGCAGCTTTTATGGGAACTTGCCCAGGTTTTGCTCAGCTCCCTGGCCCTAGTGATCTCCACAGAATGAATAAAGGGAGACAGAGGTTATTGCAGGATAACATGAGGCTCTCTCAAGAGTAAGAGTTGGCGATGACCAAAGAGTAGAGAATGGTCAGAGGTGTCATTGCAGAGGAAAACAGTTCAATGACCAAAGACACTATTGTGTTGGAAAGCACTCTGAGAGGCTGAGAGCAGACAATGCCCAGTGCCTGGGGAGACCACTGTATAAGGCAAACTCTTGCTGGATAAGAGTAACCAATGCCTAAAGGGATCATTATACTGCCATGTTAGGTAGGCTTTATACTACTTCTCAAAGTCCCTAGAAGAGATAGCTTTGCTGAAGGGCAGTTTCCTGTTTAGGTGATTGACAGGACCATTTGGATTAGCTCCTAAGGGAAAATAATGGTGTGTCATTGTTCTCTACCGGAGAGCTTTCTGGTACACAGTAATCTTATAATCTTCCCAGCACTTTAGAACATCACGTCTCCACACAGGGCAGAGATACAGTTTAGATCTTATTCTTTTGACCGGAAATCATGTAACAAGAAGGCAGATTAGAATTAAAGAAAAAAAAAATTCTATAAAAACAGCCATGCATTACCAGGAGGAAGTAGCTGAGCTATAATTAGCATTTTAAAAGAGCCCTGCTACCTCCAATTCCTTCCTTTGTCTAATCTGTGGCTATCTTTTCATACTTTAAATCTTAAGGAGCAGGAAGTTGGGGAGATGGTGAGAAAGAGTGCTTGTGTAAGCAGCAGGACCCGAGTGCAAATTCTTGCTTCTTATATAAAAAGCAGGCATAACTGCAGGTTCCTGTAACCCAGCACTGGCGAGAAAGGAGCAAAAAAGGCAGATCTTGAGAGCTCACTAGACAGCCATCCTGACCAAGAAGGCAAGCTTCCTGTTTAGTGCAAGACTCTGTCTCAAGACTGTAAGGAAGAGAGCCTACGAGGAAGACACCCAGCATCTTCCTTTGACTTCTGGGCTGCACCCTCCTCCCCCAACACTCACACATGAAAATTAGAAATAAATATCCAGGAGAAACAACTAGGATATTTCCTCCCATTTATCCACCACCATTTTACATTGGCAGCATTATTGCGTTAAGGCGCATAGTATAGAGGGGTTCATTGCCAGTGACCTTCAAGTCTGTTAATTTTTAACTAGTTGCCTAACACAACGATCATAAACAGAGAGGAAAAGCAGCACTTTTTTTGAGATTATAATCACATCATTTCCTTCCTACATGCACTTCCATCTACTCCTCCTTGCTCCTTTTCATATGCATGGCGTCTTTTTCGATTAATGGTCGTTATACGCATGTTTGCACATGTATATCCATATATATTCTTAAATATAACCTGTGTACTGTTACTCATGTATATGTTTGTAGGGCTGACCATTTGGTTATTGAATAACTAATTGTTGTTTTCTCTCTCTCTCTCTCTCTCTCTCTCTCTCTCTCTCTCTCTCTTTCTCACCATGCTGGGTATCAAGCCCAGGGCCTCACCCACATTAGACAAGTGCTCTACCACTGAGCTATATCCCCAAATAAAGGTGCTCCTCTAAAACCTCACCTGATAGTAAGAATGCTGATGATCAATATGGAAGAATGTGGGTGGGAGGAAGAGGAGGTATGGATCAAACTAGACTGACTCCTTGTTGGGCAATTGCATACTTAATTATAGATAACATTTTTAAGCATTGCCCCTAATACTTAATGCAAAATAATTCAAGCAAGATCCAGATAGTCTGGAAATTTAAGAAGTACAAAAGAAATGTCCTCTTGACTGTTCATATTGCACAGATTAACTTTTTAGAGCTGATATTAATTCATTCCACAAAGTGGCTTTACACACCACACATTCATTATATAACAGTTCTAGAAGCTAGGAGCCCAAGGTCAAGATGTCAGCAAGTTTGGATTCTTCTGAGGCCTTGCTCTGTAACTTGCAGATGACCACCTTCTCCTGTGTCCTTGAGTGGCCTTTTTTTTTAATTTGTGTAGAAATATTTGATATGCCAACATTTTGTTTTCTTATAAGAACACTGGTCAATTTAAATTAGGGTTCATTTTGCCTCCTTTATTTAGTTACAGTTTACTTTTTAAAATCCCTATCTTTAAATATAGATTTTTTTTTTATTCTAAGACATAGGGCTTCAACCTAAGAATTAGGTGGGGGTCATAATTTAATCTACAACAGTATGATATGAATGTATAATATTTCCCCATTGTTTCACTAAATTGGACTATGTTGGCATCCTCACTTTGATCTGTCATCAGTTCCATGAATAGGGTGAGTAGACATTTATTCAGTCTCCCATACTACTGTCACACACTGCTATCCAGTCTGACTCTAGCTGATGTCTCCCAGCACTTGTCTGGTTCATTATCTCATCGATACAGTTGTTCAGGTCACTTCTGAAGCCTATTGAACTTTGCAGCAG
>CABHPQ010166200.1:0-27581 GCA_902168405.1 Peromyscus aztecus
TCCTGTGTTGCCTGCCCTCTGCTGGCTAGCACTGGGAGCTTCCACTGTGTGAGCTAGTGTCCAGCCCAGCCCTGAGGCACGGCTCTTGTCTGCTCTGTGCGGGCCTTAGACCCAGAGTACTGCTCAGAGGCTTGGAAGAAGGGTGATCCCAGCTGCCTGCACCTCGCAATGCTTCTTCCTGTGCCGGGGCCTAAGGAGATGTGTGGCAGTGATGAGGGAGGGCCACACACACATCATGCCTGCCTTGGTGGGCGGTTCATCTCCCAGCGTCCTTTGACACGCCTTCAGGATGTTCCTGTGTTTAGGAAAACAAGCAGATACAAGACCAGGCCACCGCTGGGCTTTCTGCAGGAGTTTCTGGGCCCCGTGACCTTCCACATTAATCACCAGCCCATCTGGCAGGGAAGGACCTGGGACAGGAGGGCGGAGAAGGCAGCTGAGGGGAGTGTGGCAGTGACACAATGCCCCGTCTCCTGGGACCCAGCTAGTGATTAGCAGTTCACTCTAGGCCGTGGGAGGCCGGCGCGCTTGCAGGCTGCGTCTCCACTCCATTACCCCGTCCTTCCCTCAGCGAACACCCTGCTATTATCCCCACCCAGAGCCTCCTGTGCCATCTCTGCCAACTGTCACGGTCCCAGAGGCAGAACCAGCCCCCACCTCCAGCCTGCTCCCTGTGGAGGACACAGAGGTCAGAGGGGACCGACTCCCTTGCGCGAAGGCCCTCAAGTGCAGGAGGCCAGTGGAACCTGGTGAGGATGCCTTGTTGCCTTCAAGGGTCTGGACCAGAGTTCGGCTAGACTTGATGGTGCAGAGCTGGGTCTAGACCTGCTCTGGATGGGAAGTCAAAGCGCATGGTTTGGACTTAGCTCTGTGTGTGCCTTCTGCATGCTGCTGCTTCCCATCTGGGGCTGCTCCAGAGTCCTCCCTTCCAGGGAGGCTCTCCTGGACATCAAAGTTTCACTTTTAAGCCTCACCTTCCACACAGACCATTATTGCACAGTCCATACCCCAACCTTGGACCACTGTTCCCAATCATGGCAGCTTGGAGTTGTTCTAAGTAGTTAGGCTGTCTGCTCCTTCCTGCCTCTCAGTGGAGACTTTAAGGTACCACTCCAACAGCCTCTTGGCCAGCTCAGTGTTTTCAGTGCGACTTCTATCGAGTGGCTTGGCCCTCACCACATTCCCTTCCCATGGCAGCTCCTTCCAAAGTTGGCCTCCCAGCACCTAAGCCTTTCCAGCCTGCCTGGAAGAGTTTGGCTGCCTCTGGAGCCACCACAGTGCTCCAGACTCCCAACGACTTCTCTAGGATATTTTATTGGTCTTAGGGCCCAATCAGACTTGAGTTCCATGGGATGCTGCTCACCGCATGAACACTGAGGACAGGACAGGCCCTCTCCAAGCTCCTCTGTTGCTTGGACTTAGCATAATCTAGTCCTGGTAACATGAACTGCTAGGATGAAGGAAGCCCTGTGGCTGAAGCTAATCCAATCAGGAAGGCTCAGAAGGGCCAGTCCTCACCAATGCAGTGACGTCCCCGGTTTCTGCTACCTGTCTCTGGAAAGGCAGGACAATGAACAGCAGAGGATGCAGCCTGTAGAGGCCCCGGCCCCAGCCCCTCATTGCTACACACAGCAGGGACATATTCCTCATGATCTCGGTGTGTATGCTGGAGGACACTGCATTGGACAAGCCAGTCCCATGTCCTGGGAAGGCTGACTGACACAAATTCCAACAGAAGCCACACTCACTTGGCAGACTTTTATTTTTGGGTCAAACAAAAACGTACCTCTCGGGTTGGAAAGGACCCGTGGATAACATGGCAAACACATGTGAGCAATAAATACGCATGTACATTCAAGTATGCAGGCGGCCACTATGTCCCGCCTGAGACCCTGTGCTCTGGTATTTGCTCCTGCCCTTGGGGTGCTGTTGTCTCTCAGAAATTGGGTCCCCAGGGCTGGCCCTTCAGTTTCCCTTGCCCTGGCCCCTCCTAGGCTGCAGGGTAAGAGGCCCTGGGGTTGGAAGGTTGTACAGAGCCCTCCAATAGGGCTACCTGCAGGATCTGCAGGTAAGAGCTGGGACCATAGTCCCCAAAGGTCTGTCTCATGGATGC
Source organism: Peromyscus aztecus (assembly GCA_902168405.1). Classification (NCBI taxonomy): domain Eukaryota; kingdom Metazoa; phylum Chordata; class Mammalia; order Rodentia; family Cricetidae; genus Peromyscus; species Peromyscus aztecus. The sequence goes on from CABHPQ010166200.1 coordinate 2,114, forward strand.
GCCAGCAGTCTGGCCTGAATCTCCACCCCAACTACAATGCCCTGTGTCCAACTCAAGATAATGCAACTGGACCCCTCGAGGAGAAAGCCAAGATATCGTTTCCTTAGTAAATGGGGTGGATGGTCACTGAGGGGACTGGAGGATCTAGTTGAGCAGATTCCTCATGAATACCCACTGCCAGCCAGCAGGACAAGTCCTCCTAGGACAAGACCTTGCCTGTGTTTTTGGCTCGGAGGCTTGCCTTGTCCCCCTGCTGGAGAAGGTCCATCCTTCCTCAAAGACCAAGTACAAGGCTGGGGACTGCTTGGTCAGGGTGTCTGGACTTTGTAGCTGCCAATCTCCCGCAGCAGAGTTGGGCACAGACAGACCAGAATAGGGCCTGCCCTGGGGAGGTGAGGCAGAACACAGAGTGTACCTCCTGCATAGCCATCCCAGGACCAGCTGGGGGACAGAACATGCCATGCCACTGTAGACCCCAGAAGTCTTTTAGGCTCCTGTGGGGAGCTAGGGTGAGTTGGCAGAATTTCACATTTGGCAGGGCAGGGCTTGAGGGAGAAGGGTCTGGACAGCACCGGGGCTTGGGGCCAACATGCTGAAGGCCCGGCCTGGAGCAGGGCAGGGCGGGGCCTGCAGGAAGCTATGAGCCACGTGGGGACAGAAGCATGCCCTCCCCCACACAGCAGCTCTAGCCTGAGCCCAGCACCCTGGGGCGGGGGTTCCTTGAGGGCTGGGTGCCCACCATCTGGCTCAGTGGGAAGGGGTTGGGGGATGAGCTGGCTCTCCATCATGGCCTAGGGAAGATTTGGCTTATCAAGGGGTCATGGCCACTGTGGACAACTGAATCCCCAGAGTCCGGGGCAGGGCATGCCTGGCTGGAGGGGTGAGGCCTTAGCTGGCACCTGGTGGACACGGCTGCCGAGGTTCATGCAGCCCACTGGCCTCCTGCTCCGGGCTCCCAGCAAGGTCCACACGCTGCTCATCCATCCGCTTAGCCTGCACTCTCTGGATAAGGCTGAAGAAATCCTCGTCAGGCATGGTGGGGCCTCGGGGCAGCACGTCCGGGGGTGGGCAGCGCTGGTCATCAATCCTGGAGGACTGGGCAGACACACAGTGGAGGTTGATGGTCTTGCATTTCTTGGGCCTTTGGAGGGCCTATCCTGGCACTGGGTGGGCAATGGGCTTATTGAGAATCTAAGGGCAGAAAACACTGGTTTGGGAGGAGTAGTGCACTCCAAGTGGGACCTGTTGCAGCTACCTCTCGCCTCCCTGGCTCTAGGGCAGTGTTAGAAGCCCTGCCCTGGCAATGTCTCTTGAAGACATCTCCCCAGAGCTGTGGCTGGCCAACTAAACAGCAAAGGCTGGGTGGTATATTCTGGGCCTAGAATAAGCCAGCCTAAGGCCAACTCCTGGGACCTGCTGATCCAAGGACTATACCCCTAAAACTACCCTGGAACCTAGCACAACCCTGCACTGCCCTTGGAGGGCCTGGGGGCCACAGCTCAGAGTCTGTTGCTTGGAAATCACCACCACCATCACCACTCCAACCCCCAACCCGCCAAGGGTCTCCTTTGGATCAATCAGCTGACACCACGGGCTCTGCCTGGCCTGATGTGGAGGCTGGGGGGCCTGAAAGGTGTTGGCTTTTCTTCAGGGCCTGGAGCAGAATGGACTGGAGCCGGTGCAGCTGATGGCCCAAGTATTGGAGTGGGCGGGGCTTCTCAGGAGGAGCTGACTTAGAGGAGGCTGTCGGGACGCTGCTGTGGTTCTGTCTCCTCTGTGAGAATGAACATTGATCTGGAAACTTAGCCTGATGCAGAGGCGGAGTGCCCGCCCTGGTCATTCCTGTGTCTGACCAAGCCCCACCACGTACATGCTCCAGTTGGAGGGCAGCTGGTCTGCAGAGTGAACCTACCACCCACCCTCTGTGCAGCCAGGCCTTGGGTAGGTGGCTCAGCTCAGCAGCACCCCAGCCTCAGCCCCATCCCATATAATGAGGCCCATCCATGGGGAGCCCTACCCTGGTCTGTCTTCACAGGCCTAGGCATGAAGATCTCACCTGTCGGCCCCATGGTGTGTGGTCTTCTTCAGGGGCTATTCCTGCCCCTATTCCTCCAGCCGGCTGCTGATACCCCAGCCCTCCCTCCCAACTCCAGGGTGCCACTTGACCCTCAGTTTCCTCTGCCCAGATGTGGAAGCTGGAGTGAACATCCCTGGATTTGGGGACCTGGCAAACCCAGACTGAACTCCAGCACCAAAGTGTGCTGAGGCTGATGTCTCGGGAGGTGCCTGGACCCTTGGCAGAAGGAGGGCTTCGGGCCTGGGCATCTGTGGATGGTCCCTGACTCTGGCCGTGCCATCCTCATCCACCAGCTTGTTTCTGTGTCTTCCCCTGGCATCCCTCAGACAAGGCCAGAGACAGAGAGACCACAGCTTGCTGTGGGCCTGCTAGGTGTCTATACTGCGGCTGGCAGAGGACCACCAGAAGGCTGGCCTGGAAGAGGCCCCACCCCTGGTCTCCTGAGTGCAGGCCCACCTGGTACTTGATAAGCATGTTGAAAAACTCATCCCCGGGCTCCTGAGGGTCCCCGTCGCCTCGGAGGTGCCCCACATTGTTGAGGGTGATGCGTAGCCCAGGCAGGCTGCCCACGCTAGCCCTCTGGTCATCCAGCCGGCGGCTCTGAGAGCTGGCAATGAGGTCAAAGAACTCCTCAGTCTGTGGTGAAGCTGTCACGGAGGGCTGAGCTGCAAGGGACAGGCAGAAGGTGAGGCCTGGAGAGGGGGCCACCGGGAGTGCGGGCTTCTTGAACTGGCCCAGCTCTCTCCACGGGAATATGGCCCCAGTAAGTCTCCCATGCCTGGGGCTGCTCCTAACCATCTTGCCCCTGCCCTGCCTCCCACCTCTGCCTCCTAGGACTTCAGGAGCTGACAGGAGAAAGCTCTGGCCTCCCACACGCTCAAAGGCTGGGATGCATAGACACTGCGTGTTCTTCAGGGTGGGGTAATTACATACTTCCCAGGATGTAGCTTCAGGGACAAGTGTGGAGGGAGGTCTGGGTGATGGGGACATTCTGCAGCTGGCCTACCCTGCCCCTCTGGACTAGCTCGTTGGGGGCTCGTAGGATTAGTGCTGGATCTGGCTGGTGGGCCCACCTAGGCTCTGTACTCACCTGCCCTCTCCTCCAGGGTTGGGGCAGCTGTGGCCTCGGCGGCCCCTGCCTGGCCTTCCTCCAGGGGGCAGCGCTGGTCATCCATGCGACTGCTCTGGAACTTACTCAGCAGGTCGAAGAAGCACTCCTCGTCAGAAGATGGGGCTCTGGGAATACCCTGGGTGAGGAGGGAGGCCCCAATTCAGACCTCAGTGTCTCAGTGTCCCAGACCTACTGGCAGGACTGCCAGTGTATGAGCGAAGACACTAACACACGTAGGTCCTCTGTGCGCTGGCTGAGGGGAGGGCCCAGCTGAGTGAAGGGAAGGGCTGGACCTCTCCAAGGGTTGAGGGTGGCAATACAGCTGCCTACTGCTGGGAGTTCCTTCCTGAAGAGGAAGAACTTTCTGGAGTCCGTGCTGCGCTCTGGATCCCTGGGCTGATTGGATGGCAGGATCTGTCCTTCAATGTGTGAGTAGCTAAGTGGGGGGTCTAGTCTAAGGCCTAGGTCAGGGATGACTGTTCTGAGTCCAGATAAGTCATGGGGGTGGGGAAGGCTATACTTCCAAAGGGAGGGTCTGGGTCTGTGAATTCTGAGCATCAGGTGACCGGAGCAGGTTGTGCCATTCCAGACTCAGTTTTCACATCCTTGGAGGGAAGGGGTATAACTCTGGCCTCCTCTGCAGGCTGGGTCTCAGAAGCCTGGCCTAACTGGGGTCCTGGACTGGCAATGGATAGGATGGGGTCCAGAACCACCTGCTGCAAGAAGCTGGAACCCGCCCCTAGCCCACCAAATTCCACACAAAGAGCAAGGAATCAGTGACTGGGACGGTCTGGTTCTGCACAGTGTGGTCTTCAGAATGCAGGAAGATTTCCCCCAGAAGGCACTTCCCATGCCTGGGATTGCCGTGCACACAGAGGCACAAGCACAGAGAGGTTGCATGGCCTACCCAAGGTCACACAGAGGTAAGAACAGCACTGAGATTGGGATACAAGCAGACCCGGTAGACAACCCCAGCTTAGGACTGAACTCAGGACTCTGAAGGCAATGTGGACCCAGTCACGGGAGCTACGGACAGGGCAGTCACATTGCAAAGAAGAGAGAGACCCTACTGGATCTGAGTCCCCAGGCTGACCTTGCTCTCCTTCAGTGTCCTTCTGTGGCCTAAATGAGCTCTGCAGCCTGACAACTGTCAGAGCCAGGAGAAAAACCAGAGCCAGAAGAAAAGGGAGCGCTAACACACACAGCCCAGTCAGAGGACATGAGCACTTGGGCGGAGCTGTACTCCTGAGGCCAGTGGAGGCTGCACAGGTATGTTTGGAGGACCGGACGTCTGCAGGGTCCAAGCTGCACTACAGAAAGGGTCTTCTTAGCATAGCAACCCCCCTCACACACACAGCCCCTGAAGGATCTGTTCTGAGACCCCTCTTGCCCTCACTCCTGAGCTGTCAAGATATGGTAGAACCATATCCACACTGGAGACTCGGGACTTGGACTCCCTATGCTTACTGCCCTGCCCCTCCCCCTCATACCCCTCAGGAGCATGATCCCATGATCCACTGTGAAGGGCCTCCCTGTCCCCTGTCCCTTGCCCACAGCCTAAGTCTCTAGCTCTTTCCCAAAGGTCTGAGTTCCTCATGAGGTCTGACTGCAATCTGTACTGCTTTAGTTTAAGCCCAGGTCCTAGAGAAGTGTACAGACCTGGCCCAGCCCACCCCTACCCCGGCTGACTAAAGTCCCTGCATGCCCAAGGACCCACACTCACACAGGATCACAGGCTCCCTTCAGCAGCAGCAATCAGAAGTTGTATGGGCACCAGGCCACGTGCAACCCAGGCAGGATGCCAAGGTGCCAGGCACAGCCGCTATCATCTGCCCAAAGTGCCAAGTGTCTCCTCACTGCCGCTGCTGGGACCCAGTGTTTGCCGGATGCTTAAATAGGAGCCAGGGAGAGGCTGGGCTCTCTCAGTACCCGCCCTCACTGCTGCAGCTCACTAGTGCTTAAACACACACACACACACACACACACACACACACACACACACACACACCAGGGAGAAGAAGGCTGGGCTCTCCCAGTACCCACCCTCACTGCTGCAACTCACGAGTATGTAAGGTCTCTCTCTCTCTCTCTCTCTCTCTCTCTCTAAACAATGAGCTGGCTTCCCCCCAGCTCAACAGAGCACACCCCTTGAGGCCTGTGGGTGGGCATGCTAAAGGCTGTGGGGGTGGACAGCTTATTTGAAAGCCCTTTCCCACCCAACCCCTTGGCCCCTGGGCTTCCTTCCAAAGCTAAATCTGGGCCCCTGGGAGAAGCAGTCTCTCCTTCAGCTTTGCTCCTGAGGCCACCCCAGGTGGACTCTCACTCTGGCCTGGGCAGGCCTTGACGTTGGCAGGGTGGCCCCTGGCCTCCACCACAACCTTCCTCTAAGCCCATGGATAAAAGACCATGTGTTCCCTTCATAGCTCCCCAAAGCCTCCCCGTAATAGGAATAAAGTGGGCTGGAGTGGGGTTGAAGGCAGCCGCCCCGGCAGGAAGGGTGGGCTCCAGGCACTAAGAATAACCAAGGCCCCTACGCAGCACAGGCCACCGGAGCCTGTGGCAGGGTGAGGGTGTTCTATGCTACTTCCTAGAGCCTCAGGACCCGAGTGCCCTGCACAAAGACTTCTAAGCCTAAATGCAGACTCTGTCTCTGGACCCCTACCAGCTCCCAGTGCCTGGAGATACTGCCCAGGCACAGTGGACAGGACTATTGGCCCTGGCAGGCCCCACCCTCCACCCACTGGCCACCAGTCTTGTAACTGGCCATTGAGCTACCCATTTTACCATTTCTGTGTGCTGCCAGGAACATTGAGTGCTCCCAGGTCTGAGCTGTGGGTTCCTGCCAGGCCATACCAACCCCCTACCAGGTCTCCAGTCTAGCTTTGATCAGGATGCTAAGCCCAGGTGGACTAGGTGGCACCTCCCAGCCCAGACCTTGTTGGAACACTGGGCAGATGCTAGCTCCCTGCTGTCCCTTCCACATCTGGCTCTACAGTTGTGCACTAGCCACACAGCATGCCTCTCTACACGATGCCACCCCCCAAGACCAGGTATGTGCCCCCTCTCACACTGAACTGCCCCCAGCACTAAGGTCTTTTCCTTAGGACCTGCCCCATGAGCAAGCTTGGGGCCTTCCCATCCATCTCCAGTCACCCCTCGCATCCCTCAGCTCAGGGCCACCACTCTGCAACTTAGGAGACTCCTTAGGAGGCCTCTTAAACCCTGAGTCACATTGAGGGGTTGTAGGCAGTACCATTTCTTAGGCTCAAGGCAGAGGACCCCCAAACTGGAGCTCCTGCCTGGGATCCCTGAGTTCGGGTCTGTGGCCAGGCCCTCTGGAGCCTCTAAGGTGACTGCTGAGGTACAGAAGGCAGCCCCGGAGAGGGCTTTTCAGCCCAGCTTCTTCAGCTTGTACACCCTGATCTCCAGGGTCCTAGCAAGGCAAAGAAGGGGCCTGTGACACAGAGGGAGGTCACTGAGGCCCAGAAAGAGACAGAGCCTGACTGCAGGAAGGCCGACCTGGAGTGCCCACGAGGGCTCCCGGAGGTGCGGTTATGAGCTCTGTACCCCACAGAGTCCCTGGACCACACAAGGCCAGGTGGAGGGCCCAGCAGCTTACAGCTCTGCCTCCCTGAGTAAACAGTTCAGCCTTGACCCCCCGCCCGGCTACCAGGCTGGATGGGCAGAGAGAGGGGAGGGAGGGCTCCGTGTTCACAACTGTCCCCTCGGCTCAGGAGGCACCTACCGTACGAGGCACCTGTACCCTTACATCAGCGCTGTCCAGTGGAGAGTGGCTGCCCTCCCGAGGTCGCCTCTCAGTGGCATCTGCCCCTTCCTGGTACTTCCTGCTCCTCATGGGGAGGGGGAGCAAGTCCCTGCCTGGTCCCCTCCAGTCCCCTGTGTGGTGGGTGTCTCCATTTTGCTCCTGGAGAGGGAAAGGCAGGTTGGTTATGAGCCAGGGCAGTTTGAAACCAAAGTCCCCTCTCAGCAGCCGGCCCAGCTGCCCACCTTCGTGGATGCACACAGTAGGTACTCAGTCTCTGAAGAACGGAATAGGAAACAGAGCGGGCACAGAACGAGGTAAACACTGGAGGAAGCCGACTTCCTTAAATGTCAGCCTTCTGATGCTAGGCAACAGGGGTGACCATAGGTGTCCCTGGCCTTGAACTCACGTTATGCCCCAAAGACTATTTACAACTAGAAGATCAGAGAGGACAGGCTAGAGTGGGCCATATAGTACCCACACTAGTCCCCCCAGATTTGGGGTTTGCCAAAACCCAACAGCTTCTCCAACAATAACAGCTGCCCTGCTCCCCCCACCCCCAGAGTAAGTCCCGTGGCTGGGAGCAGACAGGAACCCAGGACATGCCACCCAGGGAAAGCTCATGCCAGAGGGTACAGTTAGAACACCTCAAGGGGGAATGTTGACAAATGGCTCCTGTAGGGCCTCAGGCTGCTGGGGGAGGGACGTTTATCTCCCAGGGGACAGGGCCCAAAAAGGGAGTTGACAGCTCAGCAAACACTGAGCATTGGGCTCATTAACCCCAGAGCCCACATGCTGACCATGTCTCCGCTGCCATCTGTTTCTCAGTTCCCCCCGCCACCAGCCCTGATCCCCAGCTCACCCGGTCCAGGGGGAGCCGTAGCAGGTCCCAGGTCTCAGCGCTCAGCCTCTGTGTCCTCTTGGGTCTAGCCCCTGGAAGAGACCACAGCCCGTCAGCCCAGTGCTGACCCAGAGCTTTGAGCCCACTAGCCAAGCAAGGGACCCAGGAGACCAAGGCTGCAGCAGTACTGCACCCAGGGACCAGAGTTCATAAATCCCCTCTTGTGCAGGGAAAATAGAGTGTCTGAGTGTCCACTGAGCCATCTAACTGGGCTGAGGGCACCAGACAAGGCAGGCGAGGCTTAAGGACAGATCTGACCCTGAGAAGGGTGCAGCAGAGATAGTTTTGGTGCCCCCGGCCTGGGATACTCTGCCAAGCCACGCCCTGTGCTTCCTACCGACTGAGCTGGCACTGTTCCTTCCTCCTGGAAGGCAGCCCATGTATTCCATAGCATCCCCTCTATGAAGCCACACGGAATCTCTCTACCATACCTCCTGTGCCCACATGGGGATGGGGCAAGGGGGAACCTCTGGGTCCCTGGGGCTCTCTGTGGACTACCCAGGCTAGAATAGCAGTGACATGGTTCAGGGCAGTTCTGCTGCAGGGCACTCTGGACACTGAACAACTTGGGGTGGGCACAGCCTGGCAGATGGTTTGAACTAGGCTCTGGGTTCCCACAGGAGACATGTCGCCAGCTCCCACGTCCACAACCACAGTTGGGTGTGAAGGAGCAACTGCCTGAACCCACACTGCTTAGTGCTGCCACCAGCCACAGGGGTCCTTGACCTTCATTTCTAGGTGGAGTGGGGAGCAACTTTACCCTGGTTCCCAGGCTCCCAGGTCCTTTCCCAGCACAGGCAGTGATGGGGAGGAGGCTGGAGAAGCGAGCCTGGTTTGGGCAGCTGCCTTGACCACCTGCAAGGCCCAGGTCCAGAGAGAACCAGCCAGGCAGACTGTCCACATAGCAGAGCCAGGTCAGCCAAGCCATAAAAGGACAATTCAGATGGAACCGAGACATGAAGAGACAATACAAGGGGGGACACAAGGAAGGGCCAGCATTGGGCCCGGCCCCTGAAGAGGTGGCCTCTGAGTGTGATGCTGCACGGGTGGACCCAAGCTGCGGCAGAGACTATGCAGTCCTCTGAACCACAGCCTGCGGCTGGCTCAGGGAGGGCATCCTTCTTGTGCAGACTGGGTGGGAGGCTCGCTGGGCCCAGCTGAATGAATCCTCTGTCTAGAGTCAAAAAGGTCAGGTCCGGCCAGTGCTAATGGCCACACCTCCTCGGCTGAGCCACCTCCACTGAGGCCTCAGACCCTAACCCCTCCTTCAGCTTCCTGTCCACCTCACCTACAGCACAAGGTCCAGAAACTTCTCCATTATGACTATCCACCCAAGGTGGACAGTCCCTGTCTCATGAAGGCCCCTGACCTCTACGTCTCAGGGAAAGTCATCCAAACCTATACTTGTTCCGTGTCCCAGCCCTCCCTACAATGGAGAGCACTCCATCCTCAGTCCATGCTACTGGCAGTTTTACCTCCAAAGATCTAGAAACTGGCCCTTTCCTTCCAGGGCGACCCATGGCAGTCCCTCACCTTGCCCTTCAGTCCTTTCTCCATGCCAGGACACAGTGAGCCCCTGGCTAGATCTGCTTCCCGTCTACTGGGTCTGCAGGTCCATAAGGTCCTCCCCACGGCCCCCAACAGCTGCAGACACATCTGCGCAGCAGACTCAATACTCTTGCCATTTGCCTGGCTGTCACTCTCAGCACCACTAGCGAGCTTGCCTCCCAGATGGGGCCCTGAAGCATGGACTGTGGTAGACAGAGCCAAGGCTAGAGGCCACGGCCTACGCTGCCCCTCAGACGCCACGCCAAGCATAAAGCATATCCTTGACCCAGGAGTGGAGAAGGGCCTCCAGCGCATTTCCCTCAGCGAGCTGCCCTGTGCTCATTCATACCACACTACTGGGCCCAGAGGATGAGAAGGGCTACAGATCACCAAGAGCAGAGGGCTACATCACTGTGCACATGGGGTAGCCCAGACCCATCCAGCCTGGCCGGGATCAGGGCTAGCTTCCCTTCTTCTTTGCATGCTCATCAGAAGGATACACGAAACTCTGCCTGCACGCTCCCCACACCACTGCATTCTGGACGGCATGGACAAAATAGCCAAGTATGCGATAAGGGTCTCAGACAGCTACCCAACCAGAGGGACTGGGCAGGGGAAGCAGCTGGCAGGGTAGTACCCCCACTGACTAGGACAGTCTGGGGCTGCTGCTTTGCTGGCTGAGAAGGCACCACCAAGGGGAGGTAAGTGGGGGGGGGGGTGTCTATTTTCTTGCACAGGAGTCCCTTGTTTACACCTATCAAGTCAGGAGAGAAAAACTGAGCCTTTTCCTGCCTCGAGCCCACTGGCCACCACCCCACCTACAATGTACACCATGCTCAAAATACACACCGTTCAGCTCAACACACACACACACCAATCGCTGCCCAAAGCCCAAATGTATGTCCCCCCCCACCCACTGCCCACTCAGACCACTCCACTTCTGCAAGCCCACAATGAGTGCCTTGTCCTAAGTCCCACAGGCCACACCCACATGTAAACACCACACCAGACTGAGTCTAACAACTAAAGGCCACGTCTCCCCTGGCGCTAATGTCCTTCCAGCCCTAGCAGAATGAATTCCCCGGGCCCGAGAGGCCACCTATCCCCAACCCTGCTGGGTCTGTGCCCTTTGGGGTGCCCACCTGGCCCCCTGAACCAGAACCATTGGGTGTGCACCTGCCTAGCTCCTGGTCAGTTTACAGGAGGCAAGGCCAGCCAGCCCTTCTCAAGTGTCTCAGCTGAGTCTAGCTCTCTCCTGGCTTCCTGACCCTGCTCATTCCTTGCTCACCTGAGTGGGGGTCTCCCTCAGGGCCACCCAGACTCTCACAGTGCCGGCCTGCCTTCAGCAGCTGCATCCCAGGACTTCAGGGCACCAGATCCCTCTCCCTGACGTCCTCCTTGGAGGATAAACTCTTCCCCAGTGTCCAGGGCCCAGCCGTTGGCCGCAAGTAGCCCTGTGGGGAGGAGACTTCCGGGGGCCCCGGCTGGGAAGGGTCTGGTATGCAGGGCAGAGCAGAGGAGCCAATGTGGGGAGGACAGAGCTGCCTTGTCCCTGGCCATTCACTCGTGACTTGCCCCCCTTTCCCTTAGCTTAGAGGAGGAAGAAAGTCAGGACGAGGAGCTGGCCGCCTCTGTGGGAATCCTTCCAGAAGCTGGCCAGCCCTGCTCAGGGTTCTTGGGCTGTGGGCTGTGTTAGGAGCTCTATACAGAGTTATCTACCCTGGGAAAAAGGGTATGGACCCACACCATCTCACCCCATTCGCCACTGCATCCCTTGCCACATGGAGTGGCTGAGGGTCCCAGAAGCCTTTGCTCCTCTCCTCTGTCCCCAGCCTTATTTTCCAGGCCAGGTTATGCTGAAAAATCCCAGGTTTGAGGAACCAGGGCTCTCATGGTAGTAAGTATCCTTGCTTCTGGATGTCCTGAGAGGGAGGCTGGAGTCAGTGGGTGCCCCTGGGAAATCACCCATGAATAGCTGGGGCTCCACTCCCAGCAAACTCAAGGAACATGGGGCAGCTGGCTCCTTGCTGGGGCTTGCCCCCCCACAAGCCCTATGAGCCTCCAGACGCCAACTCAGCGTAGCACCCTGCAGCCACCCTGCCCCTCCTTTGTACGTGTTAATGTATTTGCTTTGTGGGGAACATTTTGTCCTCTCATTCACTATGTGTCTGACCTGTATGGGACAAGCATGAGCTTGAGTGAGGTCACTGGAGTGGCTTTGCCTGATTAGTACTCCAGGCAGGCTCAGACTGGCTCCCTCCAGCCTCCCAGAAGCCCCTCCTACAGAGCAAGGTGATGGACACTCTGGCTGCTTGGGGAGGAGCCATTTCCTGTCTTCTTGCCATCAGCCCTGTGGTGCCACCAGGATCAGGGAGGGAGGGGCTCTAGGTGCCCACAGGTCCTCACTGTCTCAAGGACAGTGCAGAACTGACCACTCTCCCTCTGCCATTGGCGTTCCTGGCTACTGACTGTCATTTCTGCCCCACATCTTTCAGTTGCCCCTTGTGATGGTTTGGATGGGAATAGCCCTCACAGCTCATGTTTGTATGCTTGGTCCCTAGGTAGTGAAACTGTTTAGGAAGGATTAAGAGGCGTGGCCTTGTTGGAGGAGATGTGTCACTTGGAGTGGGCTTTGAGATTTCAAAAGCCCATGCCAGGTGGGCGGTGGTGGTGCGCACCTTTAATCCCTGCACTTGGGAGTCAGAAACAGGCAGATCTCTGTGAGTTCAAGGCCAGCCTGGTCTCCACGGCGAGTTCCAGGACAACCAATGTCTCACAGAGAAACACTGTCTTGAAAAACCAGAGAGAGAGAGAGACAGAGACAGAGACAGAGACATAGAGAGACAGAAAGACAGACATACAGAGAACTTCAAAAGCCCATGCCAAGCCCATTTTCTCTCTCTGCCTGCAACTTTTGGATCAGGTGTGCACCTTAGGTGCCTCCCCATCACCATACCTGCCTGCCTGCTACCACACTCCCCACCACAATGAACTAAGCCTCTGAAAACATAAGCAAGCTCCCAATTAAATGATTTTTTCCATAAGCGGTGCCTTGGTCATGGTGTCTCTTCACAGTAATAGAACAGTAACAACTAAAATACCCCTGAGCCCTGATTTGCCCCAGTGGGGTCCATTTGTGCCCCAGAACTCTGGACACCCTGTCTCTCCCCACATCACAGTGCAACACAGTTCTGTGTCCACCTCTCTCTACTGCCACTGTGAGGCCCCCCTGGGCAGTGGGCAGTGGTCTCCCCTGGGCTCAGAACAATGTGGGGAGAGTGGGTGCTCAGATGAGGTACAGCCTCTTCCTTTACTGAGCTGCTGCTAGTGCCTTCCTTTCTGGCAGACCTACGCTGTGCCCTGAACCAAGCAAGGGTCAGTCCTGTTGATCTAATCCTATGCCTTTTCCCCTGAGTTTCTCTCCTGCCATACCCCTGCCCAGATGCTGCTCTGACGGTACCTCAGGCTGAGCCAGAGACCATGAGGAAGCAGACCCCAGCCCTCAGAACCGGAACTCACCTTGTGCCTCATAGCCAGCCAGATCTGGCTTCTCTGCCGCTGCTGGGCTAGTCAGCCGGCCCAGTGCCAGCTGCAGCTGGGCAATATTCATGCGGGCTGTGAGCTCTCCGTTTCGGTCTCCGATCTGAAGCAAGCAGGGGTGGGTAGATGGGCAGGTGAGGCATGGAACTGTGCTCTCTTAGTGTTGGAGATAGGGCTCCAGCACACCATCCTTGGCCTGCTGGACAGCCTGAGCTGACCTCAGACCTTTGGATTTCTTAGAGAGCCAGTCCCCACTATCAGAAGTTGACTCAGGGTCTATCCTAGATGTTCCGGATAGCCTCTAGTCCACCCCAGAAGTGCGCAGGGTCTTGGGAGACATCCTATGATTGGTCAGCTTGTCCTTGTCCTGGACTATACCTGTCTCAACCCTGGAGGCCAGTCTTTTCTTAGGCCCCACCAGCCTCAGGCTGCACCAGTGGGACCCTCTTGAGTACAAGCCCAACATGAGGAACACAGGGAGCCACAAAGCTCAGAAGTCTCCAGAGACCTCTGCTTGCACTCATCAGGATGTGGGCCTGGCCACCCTGTGGAGGGATCTCCAGACAGGCTCTCTTCTGCTCTGGACCATCCTATCTGATAGGACCATCCTGAACCTGGGCGCCCATGAAGCTCCTTGTGATGCTCTCGGGACTTAAGGTCCACCCTTAGTTAAGGAGGGCAGGTTTCTTGGGATGTCTCTGCACTGTCCACAGTAGGAGGGGACTGAACAAAGAGGAGGGAGACTCGGCTTCCTAGGGATGTGTCCAGGGAGTTCCTGGACACTAGAACCTCTGTCTTCCTGGTCCACCTCTAAGAGGTTACTCCCAGCAGCCCTGTAATCCAACATGGCCCAATTCTATCAGGGGCTGGAGGAGGGAATCCACACAGGGGGCACCAGCACTCCAAGGGTGGAAAACAGATCCTTGCTTCCCCATAGACCCATTGACCCCTGTACACACGAGTGGGAATTGTTCTCTCAGGGACCCCAGTGTTCAGAAAGGCCAATGGGGGCAGCCCTAGAGGGAGATGACAGGCTGCTGAGGCACCAGCAGAGCCCTAGGGGAGTAGGCCCGGCTCACCTCCTGGGAGATCTGCAGGTGTTTCTTGGCAAAAGTCAAGGCCTGTGCGGGGCTCCCCATGGACACGTAGGCGTTCCCCAGGCTCCAGCACGCCCGGCCCTCTCCCACCCTGTGGAAGGTTAGACAGTCACACCTGCCTCCCAGGACTGCCTGTTGCCCCAAGTCCCTGACCCTCTCCCAATCCTGGTACACAAGGTACCAACAACACAGTGAGTCCTCCACCACCGAAGGGGCCCCCTGGCCCTGGCCACATTGCTAACTGATTCACCCCCTTTAGGGAGAAGCGCCAACCACCTGCACTTTTATTCTTCCTTGTTGAAAGAATTAACTTGATAAACTTGAGTTTGTGGCCAGCATACCCTGGGGCCAGTTGTGGCCTCCACAGGGCCCTCAGGCAGGGCTCAGCCCCTGGGTTCTTTTCCCCAAAGCCTGGCTCGCCCCCTAGTGGCCAGCAAGGTAATATCCCCTGCAGCGTGCTCTACACTGGCTCACCCAGGTCCAAGTGAGCCCTGAACTGTTTATGAGACATTTTAGTTGTTCCCATTGCTGTACGGCTGTCTCTATCTAGTTCCAGAAAACGTCCATTATCTGCCCCTCCCTGGAGCAGAAAGTCCCAGGGGATAGGGCAGCTCTTGGAGAATACCCTCACTATACCTGCCCCAGGCCTGTGGCTCTGAGACCCTGCCTGCCATCACAGATCTGCATGGAAGGCTATTCCAGAGCTGGAGGCCATGAGATTTATGTTGTCATGGGATGAGGGATGCAGATCTGAGTGATGGAAAAACCTTCCTCCACCCCAGGTCCTGTTAAGGGCCTCTTCAAGCCTTGCACCTACCTATTTGCTTAGATTGTTTCCCACTGAGGGAAGGGCTGAGAGCCTTGGTGGGAGGCTGCTCTGACCATGCTGCGGTCAGCAAGGGAGCAGGGACCCATACCCCGCTGTAAGCCAGTCCCGCCAAGGCCTTGTTCCCACACACCTATCAGCCAGCTCTTGGGCAATGACCAGGTGCCGCAGGTGGTACTCAGCAGCACGCTCGTAGTCCTGCAGCAGCGTGTAGGTGTTGCCCAAGCTGTAGCAGGCCTGTGCTTCCACTGCCTGGTCCCTGAGCTGCCGAGACAGCTGCAGCGTCTTCCTGTGCAGAATGAGAGAGTCGGCCCTAAGTGGGTGGCAGTGCCCCCTTTCCTCCTCAGGAACACAGCTCTTCAGGTGGCCACAGCATTTCATTCACAGCACCAGATGCACGTGGGTGCATGGGCTCCCGCTGGTTAAGGAACCGGTAGGCCACTAACCACGCTGAGCCGATGACACTTTACAGGGGATCCAAGACCGAGTGTCCACAGCTCAGAACCATGAGACGAGCATGGAGGCCCCACAACGGGCCCACTCCTGAAGTCTCAGTTCCATCTAGTGGCCACCACTCTACCTAGGAAGCAGCCGCCTAAGAAGTGCAGCACAGGTCGGGGACACCCATGAGCGTCATGCATTGGCCTTTTTCAGGGTAGCCAGGGTCCCCAACTGGCTCTTGAGAATGCTAAGTGATCAGTGCCTGCCCCCCACAACATGGGAGGGGCATCTCTGCAGCCTGGGGTTCAGTGCACCCCAAGACTGCCCTCGGGGATGGGCATTTCTGTGTGGCCCGTCATCCACTGCACCCGAGGCTTACTTGTAGTGTTCGGCAGCCACATCAAAGCGCCCCAAGAAGATGTGGGCATTGCCCAAGTTGCTGTAGGCTCTCCTCTCGGCTGCCTTGTCTCCAAACTCCTTGGCGATGGCCAGGCGCTGCAGACAGACCCAAGCCCAGAGATGATCACGTAGTCCTGAAACCCTAGACACACTGCCAGGGATGCCTCCCTGATGGGGTGCTGATTTGATATGAGTGTCCAGGGAAGCGGACGGGAACCCCAGGACCAAATACAGCAGGAGCTGGGGGATCAGTGGGGTACTGCAGCTTCCCTGCTGTTGAGGACAATGAGGTGTCCCCTAGGTTTCCTGTTGCAGCATCCCTGCCCCAGCACCCAGGCCCAGCTCACCTCTTTGTGGAAGGTTGTGGCCTCGTTGAAGTTTCCCAGAAGGTAGTGGGTGTTACCCAGGTTGCCATAGGCCCTGCCCTGGGCCGCCCGATCACCTAGTTCCTTCACCAGGGACAGGTTCCTCCTAGGGGGACCAAGTCTGTCTGAGCTGTGTCCTCCCCAGCACCAGCAAAGTGGCTTACATCTCCTCCCCCCCCCCCCCCCCCCCCCCCCCCCCCCCCCCCCCCGAGGCTGGAAAGTAGTAAGTGGTTCTCCCAGGATACAGGGTGGCTCGGAATGGGTTCTTTGGCCCCGATGACATCTGAGCTTCAGGGCTGGAGGTCTGATCAAAACCTACCAGTCCCTGATAAGTATGTGGGAGGGGAAGGGTGGCCCTAAAGCATTAGGTCTGGATACATGTGGGGATGTTTTGCGTCTGGGGTCCTGCCCAGTCCCTTGCCTGGCACACACTGGCTTAAGAAGTGTCTGTGGAATGCAGGGGCATCCAGACAAGTCCCAGCCCCATTAGTCCTCACCCTGTGGCGCTGGCCCACCCCACTCACTCACTCATAGAACTCAGAGGCCCTGTGGAGTGTCTCACGGACATCAGGTGGCAGGTGCCCAGGGTCCTGTGCAGCATTCCAGGACAGCTGCTTGCCCTTGGCATGGTACACATTTCCAATGTTGTAGAGTGCTCTCGCCTCCCCAACCTGTGGGCAGCAGTGAGGTATGAGAGCATGCTCTACAGGCCCCCAGGGAACTCATCCCAAGGCGCACTTGCAGGGGCTGGTAGTCCCCTGGCCTGCTGGGTCCCTGAGAAGGGCAAACCCAGTTCTGCCCCCCACCCCTTCTCTCCTCTGCCAGGCCCACTGTTCTGCTAATGTCTGAGGTTAAGAGCCTCAGCAGGGATGGGAAGAGCAGAGGATCCAAGGGGCCAACCACCCACCTTGTCCCCCTGCTCCTGGGCAATGTCCAAGTGTCGCTGGCAGCAGACGATGGCCTCATCGAACCGGCCTAGGACCTTGAGTGTGTTGCCCAGGTTCCCGCTGGCCTTGGCCTCCCCCATGCGGTCGCCAATGGTCCTAGAGGGCAGGAAGGAGTGAGGAGCCAGGGGTGAGTCTAACTGGGCCCTGAGTTGAGCAAGAGCCAAAAGAGCCTTGGAGGAGAAGGTCTGGCAGTGGAGAGTTAGCTCTTCACACTCATTGGTGAACCCTTGTTCAGGCTGCTGGCACTAGATCTGGACTGAGTGTTGAGGATGGGATGGGGGGAGGCGCCCTGGTGAGCAGGGTTACCAGTATGGGCAGGGCTGGGAGGATTCTGCCCCCTATCTAGGAAGTCAGGGTGGCTTTGAGGCCTCAATAAGGAGCTGGGTTGAATGTGGAACAAGGGAAGGGCCCTGTAGGGCACAGTGGGAACCAAGAGTCAGAGGTTGGATAAGACTGGAGACATTGGGGTAGAAACTCAGCAATGGTAGGAAATTTGAGAAGGGTGTGTGCAGGAGGGAGATTATAATCCTTTAAGGAGCCAGCAGTGGCACACGCCTTTAATCCCAGCACTCGGGAGGCAGAGCCAGGAGGATCTCTGTGAGTTTGAGGCCAGCCTGGTCTACAGAACGAGATCCAGGACAGGCTCCAAAACTATACAGAGAAGCTTTGTCTCAAAAAAAAAAAAAAAAAAAAAAAAAAAACCCAAATAAATAAATAAATAAATAAATAAAAATAAAAACCTTTAAGAGGTTAGAGTTCACAGGGAAAACAGGAAGCCCCTGGGGGCAAGACCACTCCTAACAGAGAAGATGGCAAGGAGTAAGCCTGAACCCAAGACCACAGAAAAGGAACACCTAAGGGTGGTAGAGACATGGTCTCAGGGAGAAAGAGTCACAGCAGGCCAGGAGGCCAGACAGAACACATAGACAGACACGTGTTCATACACACACACACACACACACACACACACACACACACACACACACCTTGACTTGAACACAGACCTTTAGGGGTCCCCAGATTCCCTTCCCAGGCCAGGGCTACCTGCTGGCTCTCCAGGCTCTGAGACATCAGCACCTTTCAAACTCCCCAAGGGCAGGGCACCAGGCTCGTGCCATCAGGCCACAATTCACCATACTTACCGTGCCAGCAGTAGGTCATGTTTGTGGAACTGCAGGGCCCGGGCATACTCCTTCAGGTAGAAGTAGGCATTGCCC
This sequence comes from Peromyscus aztecus, assembly GCA_902168405.1. Classification (NCBI taxonomy): domain Eukaryota; kingdom Metazoa; phylum Chordata; class Mammalia; order Rodentia; family Cricetidae; genus Peromyscus; species Peromyscus aztecus. The sequence goes on from CABHPQ010166200.1 coordinate 20,346, forward strand.
AGCTGGCTATAGATGGCACTCAGTGTCTTCAGGTCCTCGGTGCCCACCTGCACAGCAGCCTCAAAGAAGGCCACGCCTGCCTTGAAGTCCCCCGCCTTGCACAGCCGCTCGCCTTCCAGTGCCAGCTCCAGACAGGAGGCCTCCATCCTGGGCAAAGAAGGGGTATCATGGCCCATCCCTTGGGCCCCTCTGTGGTCACAACAGAGACAGTGTTCTTCAGCAGCTGTTGTCCACATCACAGCCTTGTTCACAGATAGGCCTGCTGGGGATTCATGCCTCAGAGCAGATACTGGACCCAACAGTGCCCCAGCTGTTCAGCTCTCCTTTGCCCCATCCATTGTTTTGTTTTTTTTTTTTTTTTTTTACTTTTTTTTTTTTTGTTTGAGACAGGTTTTCTCTGTCCTGGAACTCACTCTGTAGCCCAGGCTGGCCTCGAACTCACAGATCCACCTGCCTCTGCCTCCTGAGTGCTGGGATTAAAGGCGTGGGCCACCACCGCCTGGCTTCACTTTTCTCTCCACTCTGGGTCAGATTCTCTCTATGTGGCCCAGGCCCAAGCAATTCTCTGGCTTCAGCCTTCCCAGAAACTAGAATAAGAGACATGTTGTATTGTAGGCCCAGATCTGAATAATTTTTTGTTGTTGTTTTTTCAAAGAGACAGGGTTTCTCTGTGTAACAGTCCTAGCTGTCCTGGAATGTACTTTATAGATCAGGCTGACCTCGAACTCACAGAGATCTGCCTGCCTCTGCCTCCCAAGCGCTGGGATTAAAGGTGTGCACCACCACTGTCAAGCCTGATTGAATAACTTTAAAGGCAATATCAAGCACCTTGTTGCCTAAGATGCTGGCTCCTCCTGTGTGTCCTGAGAATCAGTCACAACAATCCAGAGCGCTGTAGGGAAGCCGTGGGAAAACCAAGGACAGAGATGCTAAGCATTAGAACCAAAGGTTCTTTGACACAAATTGCAAAGCCACATCCACTGTATTGTGTTATCAAGAAAATGGGGCATTTTGAACTTTCCCAAGATAACAGTGCCACGTGAATAGATGGTGGAGTCAACGGACCCGAGAAGCTGGCACACACATCTGCATCCCCGGGCTTAGAGTGCTGTAAGTCCCATCCTCCCTGTGCCCCCACGCCAACACCCCAGGAGCCAAGCCATGCTGTCAAGTCCCTTTGGTATCCCAAAGCCCACAGCACTTACAACTCCTTTTCTGTAGTGCAGCCACCACTTGCGAGGTCCCTGAATTTCTAGAAGTCAACCACCGGCTGCCCTGCCCTTCTCTTCTGACATCGTAAGATCGGGTACCAGGTGCCTCCACTCTCCCAGGGAGTGAGAACATGAATTCTCAAGAGACACACTCCTGCCTCTCAGGCTTCTGGTACCTGCCATCGTGATCTAGTCTGGGCTTTTCTTGCTAGGGCATCTCTGGCTATCACCCAGTCAACTCACCACACACCCATGCTGTGCCAGCTAGGACCCTGCTTCGGTGTGGGTGCCACCCTCTGGGTCTGTCATAGGAAGGCTTTGGAGTCCTGCTCCTTCTAGACTGTGTGTCCAGACATTTCTTACCAGGGCTGAGGCCCAGGCATGGCATCTGAAGGGGCCTCAGTCTGATGCTGTTAAACAGTGACATAATCAGAAAGGGGTATGCAGGCCTTTACAAACACACTTGGCATCAGGGAGATTGGGCTTCTTGCTGGACCCCCACCTCTCTCAGGGGTCAGAGAAAGGCATGTGACCTTAAGACCAGGAAGCCAGGCCCTTGGGCTACCCACCTACCCTGTTATGCCAGGGACTCCCATCTATACCTGCTGGACTCCCTGACAGCCACCTTACCAAGCACTCAGATGCCACGTAGGCCATCAGATGCCACGTAGGCCATCAGATGCCACGTTGGCCACAAGAGCCATGGTTACTGTGGCAACCAGCCACAAGACATCTTCTCTCCTGTGGCCAGTGCCAAGTTCTGGCTTCTTAATTAAGGCCTATCTGTCCCTGCCCCACGGTTCTGAGCAGCCAGATATGGATCAGTTCTGCTGGCCTTCTAGAGGACTGCACAGGAGTGTCTGTCACTGTGGAGTACTACTGATTGGGGGAACTGCCATTACACCCTACCATCCTCCTAGCCCAGCAATTTGGCACCCAGAAAGCAAAGGTTTGGGAGAGGTCTGGGGCAGAAGCCCTGGAGAACATGCCAGAAGGGGCATCAGTGGGGTTACTGTGTCCCAGATGGGGAATTAACTTGGGCCATAACACAAAGAGCCCCTCCCCACAAGACAACCCTGAATCATGCCGAACATCTACCTCTGACTCCTGTAACTTGCCCAACTAACACCTTTTTCTCTGCAGGTTCCTGCCCCTCCCCGACTCTAAAACACTCCCAAATCATGCCTGGACCCACTCAGGCACCCAGCCTTGAAGCCAGGCGCCTGCCTGGTCCCCACCTCTTTCTCTGTAGGTTACGCATCTTCTGCACATACAGCCACAGCTCCAGACCCACAGGCAGCAGCAACGGGCGGGGGCGAGGGGCACCATAGACCACCTTGCACACAGCCTTCTCTGCTAAGCTCAGGGCCAGAGGCTGGCCCTCCGTGGTTGTAGCCTGCATCACAGCTCTGGCCATGGTCCCAGGGGATGTGCCAATCTCAGGCTCCAAGGCCCCAAGCTCTTCAACAGTATCTCCCTCTTTCCCCGGGTATGACGTGGATCAAAGGATCAAGGGCAGCTCAGTCTGGATGGATGAGCACTTATGGCAGAGGGGGTGGGGTGGGAAGCCTGAGGTAATCCTCTGCTGCCCTTCTGTCCTCCTTGGGGGCTGGGCAGGGAGCATGGAACCAATCCTTTGGCAAACTTTTATGCAGGTCAGACCCAGGACCCAGGGACTTCAGGAGTATTAAGGCTGCACGTAGCAGCCGCTGGCCACATTAGCGGCGAGAGGATAGATACAGTGCACGAGAATCCCCCAATCTAGCTCTGCTCCCCACCTGGTGCTGACAGAGGTTGGCAGAAAGTCAGAGTCTCCCGCCTGGAATGCCAGCTAGGAGAGCCTGTCCCACGGCTGGGCAAAGCTAGGACTCTGGACAAGGTTGGTACTTGGAGTCTTGACTCTCCCTCCAGCCCCTGGTGTTTGCTCTGCCCTGGATCCTGGCATGGGCAACTCAACCGGCCTGGGACATGGAGTCCTCTTCACCCTGCAGGACTCTTCCTGACTGCTGTTACACTCGCCCAGCTCTTCAAGGTAAGTTCCAGACTCAGGGTCTCGCCAGGGTGTAGGGCCACTCAAGGTCTGTAGGCTGTTTCCAGGGAAGCTGGGATTTTCCTCTAACTTCTAATTTCCCAAACACCTTCTCAGCCCTACCAGGGCAAAGGGAGGGACCCCAAGAATGAAGGGGAGTTAGCCCACAGGATCAGGGCCCAATCCAGTGCCTGAGGGCACTGTGCTGGTAGCCTCTCACAGGCCTTTCCCTAGACTACGGCCCCATTTTGGCCCCATCCCAGTGATGACAGGACCATCCCTGGAAGCCCTCCAGCCAAGCTACACGCCTTCTGGCTGTGGAACCCAGAGACGAGGATGAGGGGGTACCCCTGCAGTCACAGGAGACTGGACAGCAGGGGTAGTACTCTCCCCGAGACCACTTTGGGCTCTTAGCAGAGATAGAAACTCCGGAGTGGGTAGAGAAGGCTTCCAGGCCCTGGATAACTCAGTTCGGGGGTTCCACTTCTGGAACACCTTGGCCAAGAGTATCAGGGTAAGCCTGGAACTCCCGAGGGGGGCTCTCTTGGGTCTCCCTGCCTCCCCATTGACATGCCTGCTCTGCTTTCCACCCCCTCCTGCCCTCCTGGGGCCAGCCAGTGTGATGTGGCTGAGCAGAGAAGTTCCTGGGACCTCTGTGCTCCCACATCACCTCTGCAGGCCTACAAGGTACTGCTCATCTGTCACTTGTCAAGGTGTTCATATACCCAGGGAGCTGCAGCCATTCGAACAAACAAATGCTGGGTTATCTGAGGCCTCTGAAAGACCTGTCCACTCCAAGGGTCCCTTGAAATCCTACCCTCAAGGCTCCAGATCACAGTTATCTAGGGTTTGGAGCTTAGTGTCTCCCACTGGCCACCCCATCCCACCAAAATATATCATCTGGCTAGACGGACCTATTGCTGAACAGGTAAACAGCAATCCTTCACCTCACCAAAGAGGATGGCGCTGCCTACCCCAACTGACCCACCTCCACACTGAGGTCCTGACCCCAAGCCATGTCACCAATTGAGCCACTTCAAAAGGCTCACAGCCCTGTGCTGTTCCAGATGTCAAGAACAGTAGATCACAGCAACCAGGAACCAGGCACTATCTGCCATATCCCAGCCACTGCAGCAGTAACTGACTCCCTAGTGGCCAGCCACATTCTGCTCATGTCCCTCTGGCCTCCTGACCTCACCTGCCTGTCCTCTTACGACTCCTGGTGTTGTCTGGTACCCACAACCAGCTGGCTCCTTAGCACCCCAGTTCTAGCTACCTGAATTTTTGCCTGCCTCCTTCACTGAAGAGCAGTCACCTGGCACTGGTCCCTGGCCAAAGGCTTGAGAGACTCTTGCTCACAGCTGTCCCAGCTTTCCCATTCAGCATCTCCGAGAAGGAAGTCCCACTGACATTCCCTCAACAGCCAGGGGAAGAAGGAGAGAGAAAGAAGTGGGAAGGCTGGGAGGGAGCATGGCGGGAGCAAGGAAACTGCTGTGGGCAGGGTACCTCAGCTTCAGGAAGGTACCTAAGGATCAGGCTTGCAGGGATGTCTGGGGTTAGGATGGGGAATGGGCCTGTCTGGGACAGTGCCGAGGGAAAAACACAGAAAGAGGTGGTGGAGTGGAGGACCAGCACTGTCCAGCCATGCAGCCACAGAGGCCTTGCCCAGGCCGAGGGATGTCATGCCCAGGCACCAGGGGCCTCTACCCCAGGAGCAGCTTTTATAAGGCCACCCCAGTGTGTGCTCCCCCGCCGCCCCTCCCTTCCCAGCCTCACTCAGCACTTTGCTCCTTGCCTCCTGGGGCTGTGAGGCCAGAAGAGGATTTGCAGGGACTTCCTGGCTACTTGTTCATCTCTCTGGGACCCGCTATCCCAAGCACCTGTTCTGGCCCCAGTGTCAGTGGACCAGAATTCTCAACAGAGAGCCTCCCCACTTTACCCCCGCCCCCCACCCAGTGTCCAGTCCCTCTCTACACTCCACGAGGAGGTGGTACTTCAGGGACATACTCGTGGCTCTTCTCAATTCCTCAGTCCCATTTTATTTTATTTTATTTTTTGGTTTTTCGAGACAGGGTTTCTCTGTGTAGTTTTGGTGCCTGTCCTGGATCTCGCTCTGTAGCCCAGGCTGGCCTTGAGCTCACAGAGATCCGCCTGGCTCTACCTCCCGAGTGCTGGGATTCAAGGTGCGCACCACCACCCGGCCTCAGTCCCATTTTATAAGTATCAAACCCTCTCAGTCAGTGAGAGTGGGGATGCTCCTGGGAGGGTGGGTGGTGCAGAGGATGTCTCCCAGAAAGACATCCTGTATCAGCCCAGAAAGGCCACAGGAGTTCTTAGATCAGGTGGACCCAGTTCACCTAGGCACCTATGTACCTGAGTAGCCATGCCAGCATGCAAGCTTCCCTGGACACCCTGGGGTTCATGTGGGGTCAGGACATGCTTGGATCTCTTCCTTAGTTCCAGAGGCCACAGGTTGCTGGGCCTGACGGTAGCGACTTTTCTTCTCTGACCCCTCTCTAACACCTGCTTCAAAATGCTTCTGGTGCTTCCCATCTATCTGCCCAGCCTATCTAAGGCCGAGACTGGCTGTCCAGGCCTGGCTGTGATCCCTAGGTGGTGACCAAATAGCTCACGGGCCTCCTGGAAGGCCCTGTGGGAAGGCTCTTGGCTGCTCAGCTTAAATCTGGTCCCAGCTCAACCCTCTGAGCTCAGCTTGGGTTTCAGCTTGGAGGGATGCCAGGCTGAGCTCAGGGCCTCAACCAGTATCCTGAATACTGTCCCTAACCAGCGAGAGCTACCCAGGGCCTGAATTGGGCCTAGTGAATCACCACCGGGGAGAAGTGGGGGCAACGGACACAGCTTGGAGACCTGTGTTCTCAGTATTCTCCCTCCCCGCCCTCCCTCACACATCAGCGGCCTGATAGATACCCCCTTCTCACAGGTGGCAGGTCCTGAGGTAAATGTGACCCTGCACAGCTTCCACTCTCAGGGGACTCTAGGAAGAAGCTGCCAGCAAACCTCTTACCCCTGCACCATAACCAGGAGGCAGAGTACAGGGCTCAGGCTTGATCTCCAACACCGCACAATGGGGACACTGTCTCTGAGCTGCAGCAGAGTAGAAGGGGGCGGGGGCAAGTCCTCTTCTCACCAGCCACCAAGCCTTCATTTTGATCTTTGGAGGTACTGGGCAGAGTTTGGCTAGCTGATGAGCTACCTCACTTGGGGCAGATTACTTCAGGGTTGGCCCCTAGCAGGGTCAGAAGAGGTGGGAATCAGAAGCTCACAGCAGGGAGCTGGGCCTTCTCCTAGGGCCAGTGACAGTCTGCAGACCGGGCTCAGCACTCAGGCCCTTCAAGCTCAGCATGAGGCCAGAGTGAACTGGCGGTACCCGGTCCACTTCTGGAACCAGCACCTCGTGGGGAACACCCTCATCAGGCCGGAGTCACCAGGGAGGCATGCGGCCAGAAGCAGGGCTAGCCTGTCATACCCAGTGGGCGTGGGCACAGAGCACAGACCGCTGGCTCACCTGTGAACCTACCTGGAAGGCAAGCGCCTTTGTAAGGAGGCTCACACCCACCTGCCTGGCCCAGGCCCAGGTTCTGCTGGCCTGGGGCTGGGGATAGCTAGTGAGGGCAGGGCCCCATCATGTCAGCCTGGGTCGTGGCCATGTCACCCCAGTACCGGGTCATGGCAGTCTCAGGCTTGAGAGGCGAACTCCTGGCAACGAACCCTGCCATCCCTGGCTATTCAGGGGCCCTCAGAGCTCGGTGGAGGACTGCCCCCCTCGTAAGCCCCTCAGGCATCGGGACGGGGTTGCAGGCAGAACCCAGCCCCCAGCCCCTCTGCCACGGGGCCGATCTTTGGGCCCCGAGTCCCCACCGCTCCCCGCGCAGAGCTAGGGAGGCGCGTCCGCGGCCACGTTGCGCGCCACCGCTGCAGCCTTTGTTCTGGGCCGGCAGCCTCCCGCCCGCGCCAGCCGCTCGGGTCCCCGTCCCC